>ML789936.1:519062-550256 GCA_009831015.1 Picea engelmannii | reverse complement strand
AAACCATTTCCTTGAAAACTCTACTCGAAGAAGAAAGAAGAATAGGAGAAGTAAGGAATGTCCAAATGATGAAGAAAGAAGAAGAATGTGAGAAACTTGAACAAGAAGTTGTCTCATTGAGGAAGAGCTTAAGAAACTCTCAACTGCCAAAAGACTTAACACATCTTGGATGCATGGGTGAAACTTAATACAAAGAATATGAAAATACCAACAAGAAGGTTGAAGAAAGAGCCACACAGACAGATGATGAGAAGTGGACCAGGATACCAGAAAGAATGAATGATTACAAAAGAAATGAATATCCAAGAAGACCTTCTACCTTCAAGAATCAAAGAAGCTTCAATCAGTATGAAGGAAACTACAGAAGAATAGATCATGAACCCATATGGACTACATCACAAATAAGCCCACTTACTCCAAGGTATCAAAATTTCTTTCTTGGTCATTGTTATACTTGCAAAAAATTTGTACATAAGGAAATTAATTGCAAAATTAATGAAAGGAACACATATGCAAGAAACATGAATGATGTAAATAGAAGATATGGAAATAATCGTGGATTTGTCAACATAATTTATAATTCATTTTCCCCATCGATGGACAAAAATATTGCATGCTACAAATGTAATTATCTTGGTCACAAAGCACAAGATTGTAGATATATTAATGAAGATGTCCCTATGCCAACCACAGTATGGAGAAGGAAAGAGATTCCAAACAATGAAGATTGTCGAATAACATTGACCGCTAAAGAATGTAAAGAAGAAGATGAATGGTACATAGACAGTGGATGTTCTTCACACATGACCGAGGATGAAGACAAATTCATTAGCTGGAAGAGAAAGGGTGGCAATGTTGCATTTGGATATGACTCATCTACCAAAATACTTGGAGAAGGTGTAGTAGAACTTAGAAGAAAAATGTAAAAGAAAAGAATGTCCTATTGGTTGAAGACTTGAAGCATAATCTACTTAGTGTTAGTAAAATGTGTGATCAAGGATACACTCTTACGTTTGACTCCCGAAAATGTCAAATCAGAGAAAATAACTCAGGAAGAAAATAAATCAGAGAAAATAACAGGAATAAAAATTCACCTAACAATCTGCAACATAAAAAATAACTAGTTAATGTAAATAAAAGTAATCATAAATATTGCATCCTTGTTGGCGTAAATTTTTCAGAGTAGGGTCCTCTTCAGGTTACCAACAAAAGGGTATTGATGTATTCTAGTGCATTGGCACTTTCATCTCCCTAGAAGGGAAGAATTCTCACCCAAAGTGCGACCAAGACATGAGAATTAGTGCAGGGTAAGAAGAATGTTTAATCATATCTACAAGTTGTCAAGCTTACTACCATTCTTTTGCAATATAGATTAACCATATTAGATTCTTTAACACCTCATAACCCAAGACAAAAGAACAGTGTTGCATAGAACATCATAAATAAATATAGAAGCATCATGCATAATAGACATAACATAATAGAATTCTATGGACACAGAAATCATCATAGATAGGGGTCTTCTTTCAAATTTTATCTCCATCAGTATTCTATTATAACAGATTCCTTACTCAAAATACATGTGCATATTATCTCAGACATATACAAATTCATGCCAAAGAGAATCAACAAGTATGTCTCATAATATCACAAGACTAGATCATATTCTCTCCAGTCTCTTTCCCTTACTACCTCTACAGTAATACACCACTAGTTTTCCTTACATTCCCAATCTGGCACAAAATCGATTCTCATTACTCAATAGTTCCCTCTACATAACCTCTACATCCCAAAATGATTACAATCCTCTTATTTTTCAGATTGAGAACCTGCAAGCTCTATCCTCTTCTTGATTCTATTTCAACTGATCCTCCCAAAATGAATTGTACGTTGGCTTCTAATTATTTTTTTGTTCCAGTGCCTTTCTATTGTGTGGTCTTTTGCTCAGCCTTATTTTACTTCCTTTGCTTAGTTTTCTGACTCCATGGTATCTTGCAAAACTTCTATTTATCAAAAAAAAGGGCCCAACTGGCCCCAACCACAGCCCTTGACTTGCCCCGAGTCAATTCTTTGGTTCTTTTGTGGTCTTTGGTTTGGCATGTTATCCTTCTATGGATTTGCTTTCTTCTTCTGGTGTGCTTCCATCCCTGACTTGAGTTGTTTCTTCCTTGGATCCTTCAAATGAAGGGCCCAAATTTGGAACTAGCTCCAGTGATTTATCCTTGATCTTCTAGAAATGTTCAATTTTGTCTTGCCACTTCCTAGAAAGCAATGAGCCTTATGCTACAAATTGTTGAGTTTCATTGGTGTTGAAATCATTTGTCTTTGATATGATAAGAGAATTCCATTCTACACCCAATAGTGTCTCCACCTGGTGCATCTAGAGGTATACAGTTTGCACTATTGGATTAAAGGCTCTTAGTTCCTTCTTGGCCACTGTTTGAGCTTCAAACAAGGCATTCAAAGTGTTGTCATCATGTTGGATCTCATCAAATGTTCTTACTATTCCAGAGGATCATGTGATTTGGCAACTTCTTCGTTGAGGGTTTGGATTTTTGTGTGTAACTCCTCTAGTGCTTGGTTGTGTCAAGTTATCACACCCATCCAATCACTGACTTCCTTGAAAAGGGTAGTACACTCAGTGGTCTTCTTATGCAAGATGTCTTAGGCATCATTTATTTCCAGGAAAACCCTTTCTAGTTGTTTTTGTAGTTCTTTGGGTTGTGCCTCGACCTTCAACTTCATTCCCTCCAACTTCTCTTAGAGGTCCTCTGATCAGTCTTCCAACGCCTCCCATGCTTCCTCGACTAATTCAATATGTTTCTCTGGCTCTTCGATTTCACTGAACTCTGGCAGATGAGGTGCGTCTTTCCTCAAAGTTGGCTATACCTCTATTATTTTTTCCTCCACCTTATCCATTTTATGCTCTGCATGGAGTTTTAAATATTCCTCATGCATCCATTTTGTTTATTCCATCATCCCTTCATGTCTCCAGAATTTAGCTTGCTTTTTGGCTTTTTGAATTTGTTGCTCCAAGTGATTAGTAGAGGTGTTGATCAAGCCTACTAGTTGTGGTTTTGACAAGTGAACCAGCTCACCAAATGTGATTGTAGCTTCCAACGGGAGTCTACTTTGAAGTAGAATCCCACTATCCATGGAATGTTCTAAGGGTGTTTCAACCTCTTATTCTCCCATGGATGGTCCCCGCAACTGCTGAGCCGGTTTGTTCTCCAAGGAAATCAAAAATAAAGGGGTAACTTTCGTTTGCAACAAGAAGTGTTATAAAAGTTCTGAGCATTGTTTCGGATCTTGGAGTATTGGCTCTAAATACTCTTTCAATGGCGTTGTGCTCTATCCTGAATGAGTCTCATGTGGTGCATGAGACTCCATCTATTGTTGATTTGGTGTCCCTATTATGAGTGGAACTTCTGGGGTCCCTTACCGAACATGTGGAACCTCAATGAGTATCTTTGACCTTGGAGACTAAGAAATCAGGAGTGGGATTTGTGGGAATTGGGTGAGTTATGGAATTGTTGATTGTTGGATCTCCTTAAAGGGAAGAATGAAAAAAGTGGACACAACTGGAACATTTGACTGGCTCGACGTGGCAGTAGCTAATAGGAGAATATCTCTGAGGTTCCCAAGGTTCTCTGGGATGTCTAATTGCATGGGTTCAGGTGAGTTGGGTGGAAGTGGGATTTTGGTATCCTTGGATGGTGTTGGTGGGGCTTGCTCTACAATTATAGTGGAATATATGTTGGGGTATAGCTCGAGGTCATTGACTATATCAAAAAAAAATTGGGCATCATGAAAGGTTGCTCTAGTGTGAGGTAGAGCACTATATATTGGCTGAGGTTTTATGAATTTGGTTGGGTTGAATGCATAGGAAACGTCGGTTCTAGGATTTTTAGTAGGAACCTCACTTGTAAAGGAAACATCTAAAATGTCATTGAGGGTATTACCTAAGAGTAACGCCTCATCCAAAAGCCTAGGTAATCCTAGTAAGGCCCTTTTTGGACACTACAATTGGTTTTCTTTCTCTTCTTTTGATTCTGATGGCATTGGAGACTTCGATGGCAGCTCTACTTTGCACGAACTTGACCCTACCTCATATGCCAAAATATTCTTCTTCAACAACTCTGACGACAAAATATAATGCATTATTGACTTGCGTGGGTTGCATTTGAATCCCGACCAAGACATAACCTCTTTGTCAAGTATTTCTTCATCTAGATATAATGGTAGCGGCCTGATGTGGAAATCAGAGGGCTTTGTGTGCCTTGGTCAGACAAAAGTGTGGTGGTGATTCAAGGTGAATGGGATATTTATTGTATTGAGGTTCAATAGTTCCTTTGGTATGCGCATCCTTTTGGTGGCATCAATTAGTTTATTGTACGACTTCAGGAATGCAATATTATTGAATTCCATATTCTCAGAGTCTGACCTTGCATGCCAAGGTTCAAACAACTTTGTGAGGCACCCTTTATCTACAAGTGTTATTTGTCTATGCATGGGTGGTCGTCACTTCAACATTGTAAAATCTAGAAGAAGGTATCCATATGTGAAGGTGTCACCCTTCTCTTGAACTTCCTCACAATCAATGAGAAATTCCTCCAATAGGTAACTACACTAGTTAAATATTGCATCGTTTGCGCAGAAATCTGCCACTGACAGGGCATCCAACATGTGTTTTCCCTTGTAGTATGAGCACATGAACTTGCTGGAAATTATGTAGAAGGATGTTCTAACCATTTCTAGGAGAATTGGCTCATTTTTTGTTGTGAGGCCCCCTAGATAGGTATGGAATTTCTCATACAAATTGATTTCACCCTTCTTTTTTCCGTGCTTGCTCGGCCCTTAGAACTTTTTAGATACATCCTCACCTTCCAGTGACAATCCTGTGAGATCATGGATATCCTATGCATGGATGGTATATCTTATGTGGAGCCATAAGCTATTTCTGTCCACTCTACTTATCAAGAACTTAGTGCATCACACAACCTCATTAATGGTCCCAAACACTAGTCAATCCATGAGGTGCATGATCATTGAGTTGAAAAGGTTGATAAAGTCAGGCTTTGGGAAAAATTCCACTTCCCCTATCGGCTCAGAACCCATCTCCCATAACACATTGATATTCATCTTTGGGAATAACGTCGCATTTGTCAGATCGAGGTCGGGGATTTTCTCTTGCTTAGCCTTTCCTTTGACATCACCCAACACATTGATTTTGGGATCATAGGGCTCATCTGGGATTGCTTCCTTAGAGACTGAGCTTTGTGCTCCCACTATTATCGACAATTTTGATATTGATATTTGTCCTTTTGCTAGTAAAAAAACTAAATTGGGGGAAGGGACATGGTTGGGGAGCAAGATGCTTCTCAGAATGTACCAGGGTGTGGGAAACTCAAGGATAGAAGGAAACTAAGTTAACATTGTGTCATTCAAAATAATCTTATGGGATGTTATAGATGAGGTAATAGGGTAAATCGGTAATCTCTCATAAATGATCTAGTAAGTAATCCAACAATGCAACCTATGGAGTGGATGTCCGAGAGGACAAATAACAGGGTAAAATCTATGAATGGATCCTGAATTTAATGGGTGGCCTAACCAACACATGGATGACATGAGGGACTTACCATTTTAATGGTTAAGAACCATAGCCGGAATATCCACAACATCCACTCATACAGGGACTTTTAATAATTGACGGGACATTCTGACAATTTGCGACAGTTAACATAAAGGATACAACTAGACATGATGTAATTGACACTTAGTCATTAATATGTTTCAGATTCACTACCCCCCGACCACATTGTGGTTCTCCGAAAAATTTATGGGTATGATTGGGTGAATTGGTGACTCATCTCACAACGCACTACTAAGTAGGAATTTCTGAAAATACCCAACAGTTAGATTGAAAAACCATATGTTGTGGCGCCACTAGGAACACTCTGACGTTGTTATATCTACTAAAAAAAAATCAACAGGAAATCAAAGTCTAACTATTGTACACGCTCCCTTGGACTAGAGAAAAATTCCCTCTATTAAGTTTGGGAAATTTAGGGCTCCAGGCATGCGCCATTCACCCACCCTGGTCATAGGATACCATCCATTTGCACTAGCTTGACTACTCTAGACTGACGAATTTCAACAACTATGAATGGACCTAACCAATGCATGCACAAATTTCATGGTTGTTTCTGATAACGACTGTCATAGAGGATTACATTATCCCCTTGCGCAAGCCTCTTGGACTTAATGTTTCTGTCATGCCAAGATTTCTTCCTAGATTTTTCCACTGACTGATGAAAATCGACTAAGAATCTGGCTTCCTCAAGTTCCTGCAAGTCTACAATTATTTGTGCAACAGATTCATCATATTTCATATGTGTAGCATGTGCTATATATAGACTAGGGGTGATAAACTATGTAGGTACAAAAATTTCCTTATCGTAAACAAACCGAAATGGGGTATACTTGTGCAGCTTCTTTGTGGTATTCCTATAAGACCATAAGATTGTTGGAACTCTATAATCCTAGTATTGCATGTTTTCACAACACACATTTGTTAGTCCACTTTCCAAAATCTTGTTGAATTCCTACATTATGTCCTAGGAATTTTGTCGTCGATGTTGTGATTGTGTTGTTGATTAAGTGACTACCTTGATCACTGGTCAAGCTCCTAGGACATCCAAATCAGGAAATAATGTTCTCAAATATGAATCTAGCAGTTTTATCTATTAATTAATCATGAACTTCCTCTGCTTCATCCCACCACGTGAGATATTTAGTTGTGATAATGATATATATGGCCTTTGAATGCTTGGCAAGCATATTAATTGGTCCAATAAAGTCAACAACCCACTTCTCAAAGGCCTGCAGTGCTCTGACTGGTTGAAGATTTAACTCATCTCTACGTGATGGATTCCCTACTCGTTGGAGAATGTTGCAAGATCTAGCATAAGCTTTAGCATCCTTGAATAACGTTGGCCACCATAGCACATCTTGAGGTACCTTTTTTCTTGTAGCTTTACCTCCAACATGTCCTCCCACAACTCCAATGTGGCATTGCCACAGGATATCTTGCCTCTCATGGGTTAGGACACACCTTTTGAGAATGTTATCTAGTCCCATCTTGTAGAGTTGTTCCGCAATCAGTTGGTAGTCTGTTGCTCATACCACCAGGTGTCATTTCTGGGTTGTAGAATAATTTTCTGGGCAGGTCCCCGAGATGAGGAAGGAAGTAATGTCTTCAATATACTCTAGGATGGCTTCAATCCGGAACAGGTCTGCATCGGGGAGCTGGTAGTCCAATGCTCCTCCACTTTTCCCTGATTTCCATTGTGGATAGGTGGTTCGGACCTACATTACATATTACAGGATTTCCAATTACCTTGAATGAAAACTCATGAAAGAGTAAGATCCATTTACAAATATTTCCCTCAAGGATCAGCTTATTAATTAGGTACTTCAACGCATAATGGTCAGTAAAAACTTAAAATGAGAGCCTAGTAAATAGTGTCTAAATTTTTGCAATGCATAAATCATAGCTATACCTTCCCTTTCGGTTCTTGTGTAGTTTCATTTGGCTTGAGAAATTTTTCTTATAGCAAAGTAGATAGGCTGGTTCATATTCCCTTCTCCTAGTTGCACTAAAATGGCTCCCAGGGTGATACCTAATGCGTCCACATGTACACGGAATTAAATATCTCAGTTGGGGTATATAAGAATGGGTGCAATGTTGAGTTTCTCTTTGAGGATATCAAACACCATGTCACATTCAACTGTCCACAAAAATTCTTCGGACTTCTTCAATAGTTTCTCTAGTGGTGTGGTGATATTTTCATATATTTTGATGAACCTACGATAGTATCCTATATTCCCAATCATCGAGCGCAACTATTTAGCACTTGTAGGTGGCGGCATGTTCAGGATGACCGCAACTTTAACTGGGTTGACTAGGACTCCTTCCCGAAAAATAATGTGGCCTAGCATGTTGTCATGCGGTATGCAGAAAATACACTTCCTTGAGTTCAGAGATGTATATAATTCCTTAAATCTATCAAACATCAACCATAGTAGGCCTACATGCTCCTTCAACAAAATGTATACAATCCAATCATCCATGTAGACTTCTAGAAACTTGTGTATGAGGTCAAGAAATGCTGCTATAACGATCCTGGAAAAGAATGCAGGGGAATTGTTTAAACCAAAAGGCATCACATTGTATGTGAATAACCCCCACTTAGTTATGAATGTGGTCTTCCTCTTGTGTTCTTCTGAAATTATGACTTGGTGATACCCTGAGAATCCAACTGTAAATGAATAAGGTTCTTTCCCTGCAACTTGATCTAAGACCTCATCATTGAAGGGTGTCGGAAATGAATCGTGCACACATGCATAATTCAGACTCCTATAGCTGACACAAACCTAAATATATTATGTATCCTTATTTATTTGTATTACTATGGGTATAACCCACTCTACTTCTTCAACAGGAAAGATCGTTCCTACCACAAGAATTTTCTCCACTTCCATATTGACCTTCTCTTTTACCATGGGATTGAGATGATATTTAAGTTTCTAAGTTTCCTTGAGATGACCTTCAGTTTCTTTGATATTTAAGTTTCTAATTTCTTATAATTCATTGGATTCTTCCATGCCTTTATGGATTTTACAAAAAGATAAAGGTATTTCGATATGGTTGTGACCTCGATTGGACTAAAGAAAATGAACATGATCAAAACATACTACTGGGCTTGATTTGTGTTTACACTTGTCAGTAAATAGCATCTCTCAAATTATTTGAAGGACTAATAGAAGCTTAGGGAACTTAGCAGCGAAGGAGAAATCTATGAAAAAATGGTTTTTTAAGGTCTACCAACAACTTGTTTGTCTTTTGGTCTCTTCATGTGTGTACTCAGATTTTGGAATCGCACCTAGTGAGTAGAAAAATAGTTGAACCCATAGCTAAGAGGGTACTTCCACAACTCGTCGTTGCTTTAAGTAGTTCTCAACATGCACTGTGGGGTCATACCACCCATTAAATAGTTGTGTACCTTGAAAATCCATGCTCATATCTTTTATCAATTGATCACTACTGAGGAATATGCATCGAATAGCTCTATTTTCATCCTCCCAATCTAGAATCAAGGATCTGTGAGTGTCCCACCATATAGTCGAGGTATCCTTCAAGGCTATATCAAAAATTGATATTCTTTGATCTAGCACAAATTTTCCTTCTATGTCAATGAGAAAGATATTGTTGGCACAAAATGATTAGACCAAGGTTCTATTCTAGTTACCAACAAAAGGTATTGATGTCTTCTAGTGCACTACCATTTTCATCTTCCCAGGAGGGAAAAAGTATCACCCGAAGCGCAACCAAGACAAATAGGAGAGGGAAGGGTAAAGAGAATACTCAAACAAATCCTAGAAGTATCAAGATTCATATTATTCATGTGCAATATAGTTTAAACATGATGTAGTCCTGAAGATTTCCTAACTAAGAATGGAGAAATGAAGTTGTTTCGACATTCATAAGGAAGCTATAATAATTTAAGTAGAACCAGACATAAAATATAACACAACATAAAATTCATTAGAATCAGAAGGCTAAGTACACAAGATATTTTATTTTTAATTGGGTCTCCAACTGTATTATCATATAACAGGTCTCTTCTCAGAATACATGATTAGCTTGAGTCACATATACAAAATTTCATGCCAAAGATAATTAGCAAGTGCTTCTCCACAAGTGAGAGACAAGGTTATCTCAGTCTCTTTCTCTTTTCAACCCTATAGTAATACATGACTCAATTACATTATCAGCCAAGTTCCTAACCCAGATCTTTGGATTCATCCTAGATAACAATAACAGTAAGTAGAACTAGACTCAGACCTGGACTCAACCTTTCCCAACCTTACATTCATTCCCAACCAAATACCAACTACCTAGTACTAAATCATTACAATCATATTGATCCCATATATGTAACATGATCCAGGTTTGCTAGTTGAGAACTCGAGAGTTCTCTCTTCTTATTGATTCGGTTACAACCTCTTTCTTCAAAATGGTGCTACATTGTCCTCCTAATTGTTTTCTGTTCTAATTGTTTCTTGTTGCACGTTCCCTTTTCTCTTCTTTATGTTCCTTCCTTTGGTCAGTTGTCTGGCTCCAAAACAACTTGCGCAACTTATGTTCAAAAAAATGAAGCTCTGAAATATCTTACGCAACTTATGTTCATAAAAATGAATCTCTTAAATAACTTACGCAACTTATGTTCATCAAAGAGAAGGGCCCAATAGGCCCCAACCACAATCCTTGACTCGTCTCAAGTCATGTCTTTATCTCTTTCGTGGTCTCTAGGTTGGCTTGTTGTTTTTCCTTGTCTTCATCTGCCAAGTTGCTTCCACCTCCAGGTTGAACTATTTCTTCTTTGGCTCCTTCAAACAAAGGGCCCAACTCAAGTACCAGTTCCACGGATTTATTCCCGACTTCCTGGAAGTTCTTGACTTTGTCTTTCCACTTCCTGGAAAGCACTAAAGCTTCAACAACAAATTGTTGGGTTGCGCCTGTGGTGAATTCTTCTGGCTTGGATGCAAAAAGGGAATTCCATTCTGAGTCGGCTATAATGTCTACTTGATGCATCTATAGGTACATGGTTTGGAATACTGGTCGAAATTCTCAGAGTTCTTTCTTGGCCACTGTCTGAGCTTCAAATAGTCCATTCAGATCATTATCCACTTGCCAGATTATGTTAAACTTTGCTTTTCATTCCAGTGGATCTAGGGCTTTGGCCACTTCTTCATTAAGGGATTGGATCTTAAAGAGAAATTCCTCTAGTGTTCGGTTGCACCACGATATTACTCCCATACAATCAGTGACCTCTTTGAATATTGTTGTACACTTCGTAGTATTTTTATGCAGTGTTACTCTTGCATTGTTTCCTTCCAAAACAACCTTTTCCAATTGGTCTTTTAACTTTTGGGGTCATAGTTCGTCTTCTAACTCTCTTTCCCATAGCTGCACTTCTAGATTTTTTTCTCGTTCTTCCAGCTCAGTACAAGGTACTTGAACCAATTCAATATGTTATTTTGGCTTGTTTGTTGTTTTGTATTCTGGTAGCTGAGGCACTATCTTTCTAAAAGTTGTCCAGGCCTCTATTAGTTTTTCCTTTACTTTCTCTACTTTCTGTTTTTCCTGAATCTTCAAATTCTCCTCCTGCATTTTTTGTGTTTGCACCAGGAATCCCTCTTTCTTCCAGAATTTGGCTTCCCCTTCTTCTTTCTAGATCCTCTACTCCAATTGGTCAGTAGAGGCTCTCATTAGGCCTACTAGTTGCGGCATTGGAAAATGAGCGAACTCATCAGATGTAATAGTGGCGTCCAAGGGTAATTTAGCTTGAAGCGGAAATCCACTAGCCATGGAGTGTTCTAAAGGTGTCTCAACATTTTCTTCCCCTAGAGATGTAATTTGCAATTGTTGTTTGAGTCTGGTCTTCATAGTTGTTGGATGTAGAGGGAGAACCTATGTCTTTGCCAAGCAAAGTTGCAGTAGTTCTACACACTGCTTTGGATTCTGGAGTATTGGCTCCAGTTGTTCTTTTAGTGATGTTGTGATTTTTCCTGATTGTGTTTTTGGATCTGTTTGAACCGGCTATGTTCCTATATTTTTTGGTAACAAAACTTTTGGAGTCTCACTTCTGATCATAGGAACCTAAACATTGATCGTTGGGAGCGAACTCTAGGTAACCAAAACTTGTGGTATTGGGGTGAGTGATGGGACTTCTAGTTTCTAGATATTTGTCAAGAGCAGAGTGACCGAACTGGATATAAACAGTTTGAATGGATGGATCAAGTCTACAGTAGTAAAGGTAGTGGGATCTTCCATGTTCTCAGAGGTTTCAGGGATATCCATTTGCATTGGTTCGAGTGAAGTGGGCTATGACGGGACGATGGTATCTTGCGATGGCAATGGGGCTTGCTCAACAATGAGAGTTATGTATGCACTCGCGTCCGTCTCTGGGTCATCTATGATATTAATCGTAGTCTAGGAAGCATGAGTGGCTACCCTAGTATGAGGTAAAGTCGTGGATATTGGGTTTGGGTTGATCACTTTGGCAAGGGAAACACATGTTTGAGGTTTATTTGTTGAGATATCCCCTATGAACACAGCAACTAGGATCTCATTAACATCCTTACCCGATAGCACTTCCTATTCTGGAAGCTATGGAAATAGTGGCAACATCCTCTTCTTCCACTGCAGGGGTTTTTCTTCCTCTTCCTCTTCTGAATCTGTCATTGTTTGAGCCTTCTGTTTTTTCTTTTTTGTGTCAGAACTTGGCCCTACTTCTTCATCCTACAAATTTTTCTTCAAGAGATCTGCTGGAAAGAGGTAGTGCATACTTGAATTGCGAGGGTTGTGCTTGATGTTGTTCCATGACATAAATTATTTTTCAAATTCTTCTTCCTCGAGGTAAAAGGGTGGCGTCCTTATGTGGAATTCATCGGGCTTCGCATGCCTCAGCCAGACAAAGGTATAGTGGTGATTTAGCTCAAGTGATATATTCCTTGTGTTGAGATTTAATAGCTTCTGTGGTATGTGCAACCATTGATTTGCATCTATGATTTGGTTGTATAACTTCAGGAATATCGCGTTCTTGAACTACATGTTCTCGGAATCCGACCTTGTATGCCAAGGTTTGAACATTTTTGCAAGGCACCCCTTGTCTGCAGGTTCTAGCTCTATTCCCATGGGTGGTCACCACTTCCACATTGCAAATGCTATGAGCAGGTATCCATAGGTGAAGGTTCCTCCTTTCTCCTGAGCTTCCTTGCAAGAAATGAGGAGTTCCTCTAATAGGTATCTACACCAGTTAAACACTACTCCATTCACTTAAAAGTCTGCTACTGAGAGAGAGTCTAAGTGCATTCACCCTTATAGTACGAGTGCATGACCTTACTTCCAATAACATAACATGGTTTTTAGATTGTCTTTTGTAGAATCAGCTCAATATTCACTATGCGCCCACCCCTCTGGGTGTGGAATTTCTCATATAGGCTGACTTCACCCTTATTTTTCCCATTCTTTCTCAGGCATTGAAATTCCTTAGACACATCCTCGCCCTATAGGGAAAAACTGGTGAACTTTTGGATGTCCTCTGCATGAAATGGGTATATTCTATCATTCCATAAGCTCATGTAGTACACTCGACTGATCAAAACTTTGGTGCACCACACAACCTCACCAGTGGTCCCGAAGACCAATAGATCCCTGAGGTGCATAATGGTGGAATTGAACAAATTGATGAAGTTTGGTTTTGGGACAAACTGCATGCCCCCCATTAAGTTTGCATCCAAGTCCCAAAACACACTAATGTTCATTTGAGGAAACAGTACTTGGTCAGTCAGGTTGAGGTCGATATTTTTTCTTACTCAGCCTTTCCCTTGACATCGCCCATGACCTTGACCCTGGGATCATACGGTTCGTTTGAAATTCCTCTTTGGGATTCAAACTTCGGCCTCCTACTACTCTCGGCATGTTAGCTCCGAAGTGTTGGTAAACTGAATGATCAAGGTCACAACTGGGTAGCGGAGGACTTCTCATATTAGGCTAGGGTGCAGATAGCTCAAGAATAGAGGGTAACTGAGATAAACAATGAGTCTCACCCTTGGGTTCACAATATCTTATAAACGGGATAACTGGAGAAGCATGTAATTTCTCATAAAGACACTCATAATTAGGTCAGCAATGCAATATCGATCTTAGGCATCCAACGGAACTGATAATGGGGTAAAATCCCTAAGGTGATCTTGGCTTTAATGAACATACTTACAGGAATGTGGTCGACCTGAGGGGCTTACCATTTGAATGGTTGAGAATATCCGCAGGGATATAGATGGAATCCACGCATATCGCATGTTTATGGTTTGACGGAATGTTCCGACAGGTTATTGTAGCTACCATAAAGGGTATGACTGGATAGGATTTGAATGGTACGTGGGTTGTGATAAAATTCAGATTCACCCCCCCCCCCAACCACAATGAGGGTATATATCATGTTTAATGACCTCATTTAATGTAATGGTGACTTGTCCGACCTTGTGCGGATGAGTAAGCATTTTTGCACAAAATCAACATTTAGACTGAAAGGAAAAACATATATGTTGTGGCACCATTACGCACACTCCGGCATTATTACATGTATTAAATAAATTACAGAAAATCAAAATCTAACTACTGTACAAGCTCCCTTAGACTAGAGAAACAGTCCTTTGGTTCAAACATGAGAAATTTAGGTCTTCAAGTGAGTGCAATTCACCCATCATGGTCAAAGGATATCGTCCAATTGCGCTAGCTTGACTGCACTAGAGTGTCACATTTCTGAAACTATGAATGGACCCAACCAATGCATGCGCAAATTGCCTAGATGCTTGTGATACCGGTTGTCATAGAGTAGTACCTTATCCCCTTTTGAAAATATTTTTGACTTAATGTACCTAGCATGCCAAGATTTATGTCTAGCTTTCTCAATCAACTGATGAAAATCTACTAGAAATCTCGCTTTCTCAATCAACTGATGAAAATCTACTAGAAATCTCGCTTCCTCAAGTTCCTGCAAGTCTGCAATCATTTGCACAACTGATTCATCATCTGTCATTTGTGTAGAATATGTTATATAGAGACTAGGGGTAATAAACTCTACAAGTACAAAAACTTCCTTCCCATAAACCAACTGAAATGGGGTATACCTATGTATCTTCTTTGTGGTAGTCCTGTAAGCCCACAAGATTATTGGAACTCTATCATCTCGGTCTTCCCTATTATTCCCTATCCTAGGGATAACTAAGGAGATCATGTCTCGAGGCCCACAGGTCCTAGACATGGAGTACTGAGAGCTGGATGACTTGAGCATGGCCCCAAAGGGCCCCTCTTTTCTTTAGTGCATCACATCTATCATCAGCAGCAGTATCCATCCCACCAGCCTGGTCATGAAGTAGTAGTAAGTCTTGCTCCATGAGGTAATGAGTCTGTGTATCATGGTATATGTCACTCTGATTATTGAAGCACTCAAATATATTGCATTGAGTTATCCTTCATTTCATAATGTTTGCTTGGAAATTATGCTCTTTAACTTGTTCATATCTGGAAGGGTGTCATGATGGCTTAGTAAGTTGATCTCCCTTTAGGATGGGTTGCCACTCGGTGGGTCTATGAAAATTCATCATCCATTCCCTCCATAATTACCACTTTCCATTCTTACTCCTATCATTTCCCCCTAACTTTGTTTAGGTATTGGTCTTGCCACACTAGGAAGGGTTGTACCTTGCCTTGCAGGAAGAAGGGGAGAAAGGCCCAGAGGGTAAAAGTAGCTGGAAAAATTTAAAAGAAAAAATGAAACCTTTGAGATGCTTCACCCAGGGATTCTTGAGAAAATAGTAAAAGGCTTCTTAGTAAGAAAATGGAACACGTAAAATAAATAAACACTCAAGGTATTAGTTGGTGGATGGTAGGTCTCATCATGAGTCGGTGTATTATGACCATGGGCATGTAGCAGTGTGACACTACCATATATCTGGTCAACAAACCAGGGTAGTGGCTCTTAGTGGCATAGCTAAGAGAAATGGGTTTTCATCACAAGCCATCCTTCTCATCTCTGTGAAATGATTGTGGGTAACCTTGTCACTTTTGGTCACCAAGCTAGGACAGTGTCCCTCATCTCTTCCCTTGAAGCATAAAAGAAAAATATAAAAAAACAATAAAAMTAAGAATATAATGCATTGAATGGGCTAGGAAAGAATGACATCTATGATAAGGTGCAACTCGCCCTCTACAAAGGAACCCATAGGTAAGACCTACATTTCCCTATTATCACTACACCCCATGCCCAAACACTTACCCCATGCCACCTCACACACACTTACATGACCTAGATTGGTTCTCACCCGAGAAACACCCCAAACTTAAGGAGGATTATCTGAATAGGACACCATGAGACCTTCTCTCAACCTGACTTGTTAAACTGCATAACGTCTTTGAGMATTTGTCTAAGTAAAGGGGGGTTTGATGCACATGTTTGCGTAATTTCATTATTAGATGTGATTGGAATTGTTATGATCCCTGTGACTTATGAACCCATGGAGGGAATACTTGTTGTTGTTGCAGGACTTTGCACGGTGGATAGGTACATATGGGGGAATGATTAGCTCAGACCTCCATGGGTTTGAAATCCCACAGACATATGTTGTGACCCCAACCTGGGGCAAGGAGACATCAGAGGCTTGCACAAGAAAGAAAGAAGGAAATTACCCTCAGAGACACTCTGGAAGACCTAGACCCACAGGGATCTTTCTCTTCCACCTAGATGTTGACCCTTGAGATCCCATGATGTCATCATTATGACCTTGGATTTCATCCAGATCTAGGGTTTGAATTTATGAGGGCAGTTGTGTGTTGGTTGGCACATGTGGCATCATCTAGGGCCTTTGGAGGCCAAACGCTCTGCATATGGGGCCCAACATTCCACCCTAGGGGCTCAATGTCACCCTAGAAGGGAATTACGTCACCCTTGGTGTTGATTTTAGGGTTTAATTCATTTCATTTATGTAAAAAAATGGAGTTTTGATGTAATTGGTTCAGGTCGGCCTTTTTGTCTTAGTGTGAGTATTTGTGTGGGTGTGAGCAGAGGTACTACGAATTCCTGACGTAATTTTAATTAAAGGTCATTGATATTGTATAAATAGAGAGAAATTTCTCTCATTTTTTCATCATGACTCATCATACAAGTAGTGTGGTCTGGAATTAGTGCCCTTTTTGGGAGTTATTGGCTGAAATTGGGAGGCGCGCTTGTCTTGGAGGCTAAAATTTGTAACTTGGATCATTTATTGGTGAATTTACTTGGAAATATAGGGTTTTATTGCTTGATTATTCTTGGTGAAGTAAGTAAATCTGCAATTATTCATTTTATTGTGAATGTTATGGTATATTTTCTTATTCATGTTAAAAATTATGAAATTGCTTGATTGACAAACCCTAGGAGTAAAGGACTGAAGTTACTACTTCTTTTTTTTTCATTTGCTAGAATTTTACCAAGGTGATTTGACTTAGATAAACGTCTAAAGCCCTAAATGCTAGCTCTTTAGAATCCACTACATAGTTATTATTTTCCCTTAATACCTTTTTATTAGTCCAAAGATTTGCTAGGGCCTAAGATCCCTTACTCTCTAGCAAATTTGTCCCTGGGATTTGGATTCTTGAGGGCTTGGGTTACCAACACCTCATCCATTCATCCCTTCTCCTTAGACAAATACAATCGTTTTTTTATTGCTTCCAAGAGAAAAATGTCACCTCTAAACTCCATTAACCCTAAAAGGCACTAGTCCACTTGCTTTAGTGAATTGATTGATCAAACAAACACTCAAAATTTCTTCCTCTAAGATTTTACTAACATTTTCTAACCCTAAACTAGAATAACTCCTTAGCTAACTTTTTGTTGTTGCAAAACATTTCTACAGCCATACTAATTCAAGCCAAATTGTCGCATTTACCTACATAACTCACACTTACACCATCTGGAATCACCTGTGACAATTTCTAGTCAATCTACTAGACAAGTGTTGAGTTTGCATGGTGTTTTCTTGCACTTTTGACCACTAGAATTTGTTGTTGTTTCAAAAGATTGCTACGGCCATGTAACTGCAAAAAAATCTCTGCAAAGGTGACTTATTATTCTGGTTAGACATTGCCAAATTTTATTTTGACAACTTATTATCATTCTGCTAGGTAAAGGTTACTCTTCCTTGTCTTTTTTGAGCAATTTTAAGGCTTGATTCTTGTGGTGTTACAAAATATTAGTTGTTGTTACAAATTGTTGCATTGCTGCAAATTCATATAAGCTAGCTCATTTTTTGAAGGTTCATGGTTTTAAGAAGCACTAACATCATATTTCCTACTTGTAAACTGCTATATTTTCTGGTTGTCTTGTTCTGGGCAGGTAACAATCCATTCTAACTTTTTCTTCATCCATTAAAAGCCATAAGAACCTTCTGAATCAAGTGACCAGTGAGAGGGGGATTTTCTTGCATCCTTACCTTAGTCTTCTCAACCCTTTAGGACACTGGGGACATCTCCCCTAGGGTACTTTGACATACTCCTAAATAGAAATGGGTTTCCTATTAAGGTGAAAGTGATAGGTCACCCCCTGTTACGCCAATCTTACATCCACTTGCCTTGGGTTTTGGGCAAGTACGGATTGTGCAATAAAATTCTGTATTTGCGCAACATAATTTTGTCAGTCCTCTTTCCAAAATTTTATTAAATGCCTCCATTATATCGTTAGCTTGTGGATGATAGGAACTTCTCCGATGGTGTTGTATAAGGAATTTTTTTGTCAACTTTGTGATTTTTCTCCTGATAAAGTGACTACCTTGATAACTCGTCAGGCTCCTAGGGCATCCAAACCAAGTAATGACATTTTCAAAAATGAATCTAGCAGTTGTATATGTCGAACAATCTTTCCCTGCCTCTGCTTCATCCCATATCGTGAGGTAATATGTTGCAGTAATGATGTATTTGGCCTTTGAATGCTTAGTCGATGAGTTGATTGGTGCAATAAAGTCAACAACCCACTTTTCAAATGCCTAAAGTTCTCTAATTGTATGAAGGGGTAAGTCATCTATGTGTGATGGATTACCTACTCTTTGGCAGGTATCACAATATCTAGCATAAGTTGTAGTGTCTTTAAATAACATAGCCCACCACAATCCATCTTGAAGTACCTTCTTTGTGGTAGCTTTACCTCCAACATGTCCTCCTGCAACTCCATTGTGGCATTCCCATAGGATTTCTTTCCTTTTGTGGCTCAAGACACATCTCTTAAGGATGTTTTCTAGTCCCAACTTATAAAATTGTCCCACAATCAGTTGGTAGTTTGTTGCTTGAATCACCATATGTCATTTTTGGTTTGTGTATTAAGTTTTTGGGAAGGTCTGTGTACTGGGGAAGACAACAATGTCTTCAATATACTCTGGGATGGCCTCAATTCGGAATAGGTCTGCATCTGGGAGTCGATCATCCATTGCTCCACCACTTTCCCCCGTTTCCAACCTAGAAAGTTGATCTGGACCTATGTTGCATCTTCCAGGTTTGACAATTACTTCGAATGAAAACTCTTGAAAGAGCAGTAGCCACCTGCAAATCCTCCCTTCAAGGATTGGTTTATTGATTAGGTACTTGAACGCAAAGTGGTCAGTAAAAAAATTGAAATGAGAGCCTAACAAATAGTGTCTAAACTTTTGCAATGCATAAATCATAGCTAGACCTTCCCTTTCGGTGGTTGTGTATTTATGTTCGGCTTGCGAAATATTTCTACTAGAAAATAGATAGGGTAGTCCATATTTCCTTCCCTTGGTTGCGCTAAGATGGCCCCTAGGGCGATGCTTGATGCATCCACATGTACATGGAATTCAATTTCCCATTTGGGGAATATCAAGATAACTGAAATACTTAGTTTTTCATTGAGGATGTTGAACGATTTGTCACATTCTTGTGTCCACCAAAATAATTCATACTTATTCAACAATTTTTCTAGACGTGCGGTGATAGTTGCATATATTCTGATGAACCTGCAGTAAAATCATGTATGTCCCAGTGTCGATCGCAACAGTTTATCACTTGTAGGTGGCGGCATGTTTAGAATGACCACAAATCTAGTTGGGTCTACCAGGACTACTTCCTGGCATACAATATGTCCTAGCATATTTCCATGTGGTATGTAGAAGATGCACTTCCTTAGGTTCAAAGATATCTTCAATTCTTGAAATTTATCAAACATTAACCGGAGTATCCCTACATGTTTCTTTATCAGGTTGTATCCTATCCAATCATCCATGTAGACCTATACAAACTTGTGGATGAACTCTTGAAATGTTGCTATCATGATTCAAGAGAATAATGCAGGGGAATTCTTTAAGCCAAAGGGCATTACGTTGTATGCGAATGACCCCCATTCAGTTATGAATGTGGTATTATTCTTTTCTTCCTCTGCAATTCTGACTTGGTGATATCCTAACAATATGTCTGTAAATGAATAATATTATTTTCCCGCAACCTAATTTAACACTTCGTCACTGAAAGGTGTCGGAAAGGGATCGCGCACACATGCAGAATTCAAACTTATGTAGTCCACATAGACCTGAATGTCTTTTGTATCCTTCTTACTCTGTATAACTATGGTACTAACCCTCTCTGCTTCTTCGATCGGAAAAATAAGCCATGCCGCAAGAATTTTGTATACTTCCTTCTTGACCTTCTCTTTTATTGTAGGATTAAGTCAGTATGGTATGTGCTTCACAAGTTTTGAATCAGGTTTTTACTTGAACTTCAGTTATCCCATGGCTCCTTTTATACCTTTTAGTTCTGAGAATGTTTTTGGGAACAATTCTTTATACTCCCCCAACAAGTTGTGGACTTCGCTCATAGTCTTATCATCCTAGTAATATCCTATGGAAGTTATCTTAGGATGATATGTACTCCCTATATTAACTTTCGTCAACTTTATTGGATGGTTATAGGAGCTATAGGTGTGACTAGGTATAGTATATTGAATCTCTCTAGTGCCTTCCATTTCTTTAATAGTTAAGTTTCTAAGTTCTTCTAAGTCATCGGGTTTTTCCAGGTCTTTATCAACTATACAAAAAGCTATAGGTATCTTATCATATTTGTGACTCATACTAGACTGAAGCAATTGAACATGATTAGCACATACTACTGGGCTTGGTCTCTGTTTGCAACTATCAGTAAAAATCATTTATTGGATTCTTTGAAGGACTGTGTTGAGTTGAGAGTACTTACTTGTAAAGGATAATTCCTTGCAAAACTAGTCTTTTAAGGCCTTCTAATTTCTTATTTGTCTTCTAGTCTCTTCATGTATGTAGCAATATTTTTGGATCAGACCTAGCGAGTGGAGAAATACTTGAACCCA
Source organism: Picea engelmannii (assembly GCA_009831015.1). NCBI lineage: Eukaryota > Viridiplantae > Streptophyta > Pinopsida > Pinales > Pinaceae > Picea > Picea engelmannii. The sequence continues at coordinate 529,263 of ML789936.1, read as the reverse complement.
TAGGTGAGAGGGTACTTCCGCAACTTGCCATTGTTTTAAACATTGCACAATATGCACTTTGGGGTCAGACTCCATCGAACAGTTGCACATTTTGAAAATCTATATGCATCTCTTCTTTCAGTTGATCCCTACTTTGGAATCGACATTGTATGGATTTCTTTGTGCCTTCCCACTCCATAATCAAGGATTTGTGAGTGGCCCACCATCTAGCGGGGGTATCCTGCAAGGCTAAGTCAAGCACTGAGATCCTTTGATCTGCCGCTATTTTCTCTTCCATGTTGGTAAGAAAGCTATCTACCTCTGAGGTATCATCATATGTTGGGTGTTCCCTAACCTCGGTTCCAATCCATCTAGTTTCTCTAAAAGTTGTGCATCATCTTGAGAACCCTTCATATGAGCCTTGCTACCAACTATCAAATGTTAATTATGAATCCTCGTCAACAAACTATATTCTTCTCCAACTTACCAATACATATTCAATGGGATTTATATAATATGGTCCTTTTCCTACTATTATGGTGTATAATTGGTCAAGAGCATCTGATTATGTATTTTTGTCCACTGCCTTAGTGTATCTAGGATGTAAATACAAATCTAAGGGTTGAACCACTTTTATCCCATCTTCTTCAAACGTCATGGTGTCCTTATTTAGATCAATGATATCATAGTTTTTGTATGCCCAATCAATTTCGAGTAGAGCAGGGTAGGGATCCTTATCTCCCAAAATTTCAATTACTTTGAAATCGACTGTGGTTTTAACTCCCGCAACATATCTTTCTACATTTTTCAGCCTCCCTACTAGGAAAATGAAGTATTGGTTTTCCATTCTCAAATGGATGGGGGAATACACTAACTGATTTTTTCCTAAAGCTTCCCAGGTATTTTGGGTAGGATGTTGACATCAGATCCAAAATCTAGCATGACATCTTTAATTTCAAAATCATCTAGTTGGGCTCCTAACCTAAATTATTTTCATGCTTGCACCTTTCTTCTTTGTATTCTCTGGGTACAATTCTTACGGAGGATAGTCATTATAATGGCTTATGGGGTTCCCTCATTTCCCTGTATTAGGTGCAAGGTTTTGCGCAACTTATCCATAAGTTGGCCATCCCCGAGGATATCAAAGAACAATTGAAACCAGAGATTGATTACATTTTGAGACTGTTCATGGCGTCTCTTTGGAATTAAAAGATTTCTAGGTGTCGATGGTGAGGTAGGGGATTGCACAAGTTTAGGTTGAAAGGTGAATTTAGGGGAACTATCCACTATTTCCTAAGTATGGCTACTCTTAAATATTTCTATTGCATCTTTGAAGAATAGTTTTTGTTTCAAAGGGTCATACATGTCATCCTTGGGATTTTCTTTCTGAATCTTTGGCTGACTATCTGCATCTGCCCCAGTTTGTGCTCCTCCGTGAGTAATGATGTTGATCTTAGGTAGTTATCCCTCAATTTCCTTTTTCAGTTCTGATCCTATTGAGTTAGCTCATTTTTTACGAATCTGGCCTTCCCATTTCACGATTAGTTATGGGTAGTCTTTGTTTGCATGTATGTTAGTTATGCAATGAGAGCACCATGACCATATTGGGTGAGGGAAGTCTCTGGCCAAATGACCTTGTTCATCGTAGTTGCTTCATATTCTTGGCCCTCTTCCCCCATTTCTTCCTCCTCTGAATCTACCTCCACCCCCACCTCCTTGGCCTCTTCTAGGTCCTTGGGGGGTTTCATTTATTCTAAATGTTGTCTGATATAATCTATAGACAAGCATGCCCATCACTCTACATTGATTTGTAGCATGTGTTGTAGATGAACATAACTCACAATGTATTTTATTGGGCGCAGTCATATACTTATGCATGATAGGACACTACCTCGGTGCATGTCCATGTGTCCGAAAAATATCACAATATTCAACTGGCTGAGATGTTTAAGTGCCTAGAAAGGCATGGTATATCACTAGTGCATGGAATGGTGGAGTCATGGATACTTGTGCAACTCTTCATGTTGGTCCTGGAGAGGGTCCCATCGAATTTTGAGGAGGTCCCATTCCCCTCATGCGCAGGAATTCATTTGTCAGATGTCCTTCTGTCTAGCATAATGTGTACCAAACTTGAGGTCATCCTAGTCTTAGTGTTTAGGGTTCCATCTCAGTCAAGGGAATAGTTAGCATTCCCTCCTCCATCAAGAATGATTTGATCCACAAAGGAATTTCCCTCAACAGTCTCCCACGTACACCTTTCTTGAAAATCGCTTATGCCCATGAAAAAGATTGGTGATTATCAGCTATGAATTCAATTATATACCCTTCCAGACTTGTTTTAACCCAAAAATAAATTGTCGTGTAATCTAGTGATCCAACTGATGAAGTGTTGTGATATTATCTATGTCCCAAGTACAGGTCTTTTTGACACATTCGTTGAATTATGGAGCTTCCTGTAGCCGATCTACCTAATGGAACAACTCTTCCGAGAATTTTACCCAAAATATATCATACTGGTCACTCGAACTTTCAGAATAAAAGAGAGAATATCTTTTAGCATTCATGATTTTACCTTGCAACTCTGCTTCCTTCCATATAAAGGCATCAAAATTACATTCCCACCATTTCCGAACATCAAATCTATAGACCCGCGGAATCATTCTCCTTAAAGTTTCCCTTTTAAAGCACAGGTCCCGATAATAGAACCATTTTGTTGGTGCAAAATAATCATACCAGGGTCCTCTTCTAGTTACCTACAAAAGGTATCGATGTAGTCCAGTGCATTGGAATTTTCATATTCTTGGGAGAGAAGAAGTCTCACCTGAAGTGAAACCAAGACAAATAGGAGAGGGAAGGGTAAGTAGAATACTCAAATAGATCCCTGAAGTATCAATATCCATATTATTCTTGCGTAGGATAGTTTAAACATGTTGCAGTCCTGAACATTTCCTAACTGAGAATGGAGAAATAGAGTTGCTTCGACATTCATAAGGAAGCTATAATCATTTAAGCATACCATACATAAAATATAACATAGCATAACATTCAATAGAATCATAAGGTTAAGTACATGAGATATTTTCTTTTTAATTGGGTCTCCAACTGTATTATCATATAAGAGGTATCTTCTTAGAATACATGATTAGCTTGAGTCACAAATAGAAATGGTCATGCCAAAGATAATCAGCAAGTGCTTCTCTACTAGTGAGAGACAAGCTTATCTCATTTCATTTCTCTTTTCAACCCTACAGTAATACATGACTCAATTACATTATCAGTTTGGTTCCTAGCCCAGATCTCTGAATTCAGTCTAGCTAACAACAACGATAAGTAGAATTAGACTTAGAATTGGACTCAACCTTTCCCAACCTTACATTCATTCCCAACCAAATACCAACTACCCACTACTAACGCGTTACAATCATATTGATCCCATATATGTAACTTGATCCAGGCTTGTTGGTTGAGAACCCGAAATTTCTCTCTTCTTCTTGATTCAGTTGCAACCTCTTTCTTCAAAACTGGTGTTGTGTTGTCCTTCAAAATATTTTATGTTCTAACTATTTCAAGTTGTGAATTCCCTTTTCTCCGCTTTATGTTCCTTCCTTTGATCAAATATCTGGCTCCAAAATATCTTGCACAACTTTTGTTCAACAAAACGAAGCTCTGAAATATCTTACACAACTTTTTTTCATCAAAATGAAGCCCTAAAATAACTTGCACAACTTATTTTCATCAAATCGAAGGGCCCAACAGCTATGCAAGTCTTAAGTACCATCATTATATGTTGGGTGATTCCTTATCTCGGTTCCAATCCATCTTTCTTACCTGATAGTTTCACAGTGTCTTGAGAATATTTCATATGAACCTCGCTGCCAACTGTCAAAAGCCAATTCTAAGTCCTCATCAGTTGATTGTATGCTCCTCCAACTTACAGATCCTTCTGCAGTGGGGTTAATATAATCTGGCCTTATCCCTATTGCTATGGTGTATAATTGGTCAAGAACTTTTGACTCCATGTTGTTATCCACTGGCTTAGTATATCTAGGCCCCAAGTATATATTTTAGGGATAGACTACCTTTATTCCATCTACCTCAAATGTCATGGTGTCCCTGTTTAAGTCAATGACAACATAATTTTCATAGGCCTAGTCAATTCCTAATAAGTTTGGGTAGGGGTATTTGTCTCCTATGATTTCAATCACTTCGAAATTAGTTGTCGTTTTAAATCCCGCAACATCTACCTCCACATTTTCCAGCCTCCCTACTGGAAAAATGCAGTATTGGTTTATCATTTTCAGCTCGATAGGGGAATACACTAACTGAGGTTTCCCTATAGCCTCCCAAGTATTTTTGGTAAGATATTGACATCTGATCCCAAGTACATCATGACATATTTAATCTCAAAGTAACTAGGCTTCCAACCTAAATTATTTTCTAATTCGCAACTTCCTTCTTTGTATTCTATGTGTATTCTTCTTAAGGAGGTTGGTGGTTACAATGGTTTCTGGATTTCCCTCATCTCCCAGGAATAGGTACAGGGTATTCTGAAACTTCTCAATAAGTCGATCATCTCCTAGGATCTCGGAGAATAGTAGAAACCAGAGTTTAATTACATTATGGGATTGCTCAGGGTGTCTTCTTGAGTTTACAGGATTCCTGAGCACATGTGGTGAGGCATGGGCTTGAGTAATATTGAGTTGAAGGATGACTTTAGGAGAATTCTCCACTATTTTTGGAGTAGAGACACCTTTAAATATTTCTATTTCATCTTTGAAAAATATTTTTTGTTTCAAAGGATCATACTTCTCATCCTTGGGGGCTACTTTCTGAATCTTGGGTTGACTATTTGCATCTACCCCAGTTTTTTCTCCTCTGCAAGTGATGATGTTGATTTTGGGTATATTCCCTTCGAATTCCCTCCAAATTTATGAGCCTATGAAGTTATCTCCTCTTTGAGAAACCCATTCCTCCCACTTCATGATTAGGTATAGGAAATCTTCAGTTGCATGAATATTGGTTCTACAATGTGAACACCATGGTCATCTCGGGTGAGGATAGTCTCTGGACAGGTGTCCTTGTTCATTGAAATTGTAACATCATCCTATTCCTCTTCCTCCATTCCTCCCTCCTCTAAATCGACCTCCATCCCCACTCCTTGGGCCTCTTTTGGGTCCTTGGGGTGTTTTGTTTACCCTAAATGTAGTCTGATCCAGTCTATTGGCAAGCACATCTAATGCTCTACACTAGTTTGTAGCATGCCTTATAGACCCACAAAATTCACAATGTATTGTATTAGGTGCAGGCGTGTACTTATGTAGGATGGGGCAATGTCTCAGTGTATGCCCATGAGTTCGACAGATTTCATAGTACTCGATTGTCTGGACTGGTTGGGTGCTTGGAAAAGCATGGTATTGCATCAGTGCATGGAATGGTGGAGTTGTACATATTTGCCCAAATATTTGTGTTCGTCTTGTAGGAGGGGGGGGCATTAAGTTATGTGGAGGTCCCATTCCCCTCATCTGCAGACACTCATTTATCGGATGCCCCTCTGTATAGCATATTGTACACCAAACTTGAGGTCATCATGGTCTGGGTAGATTTAATTCCTGGATCTTCTTTGTGAGTGTCGATATCTATCCCTGGAGTTGCAATAGGTTTGGGTCTACCAAAGGTCTAGTTATCCTTAGACTCCCTAAGTATCCTTCCATGGCTTCAATCTTCATTGATTTCTGCAAAGCATTTGGAAAGGTGTCTATCCTTTGTTGTGTCAAGGGGATTCACATCAAGGGTAGCATCCCTTGGATGTACCATTCCCTATTATGGTATGCATGAATTGGATGCACTAATATCCCAATAGTATCCTTAAACTTCTGACTGTACTCCCATGCAAACTCACCCTCTCTCTATTGAATCTCTCACAACTCAGAGAGAGCTTCTTTCTCTGAATGAGGTATCTTGAACTTGGAAATGAATTTATGACACACATAGTCGAGGGCAAAGGCTCTTCCTTGCAATCAGGCTCAATATCCTCTATGTACCACTTGAGGGTCTGACCCCTTAAATTAGTCTGGAATTCCACTAACTTGTTCTCATCCAAATTCCCTCTGGACCTCCATATGGTGTCGCATAGAAACCAGTGTTGTTCTACGTCCTTGTCTCCTTTAACCAATAATTTTGGGTATCAGGCGATCGAGCTTCCCATGTGTCCATACATTGCATGTATTGTTTTTCCTACCAAAATGAATCCTAATGACCCTCATTGTGATCTTCTAGGAGACCCTAATATCCTCCCATTGTTCACACTTGTGGATTTTTATAGATTGAGTGAACTTGATGGAATAGAAATTGCATGAGTATGCGGTACGGAGCTTACCAAGAGTATAGAGGGTGCTTCAGGTACAAGTGACTCGGGGCTAGTTTGACTGACTTTTGGCTAGGTCTCTTTGATCTGGGGGGTCTCATTGTCTTGCTTCAAATCATCCTGCTCAGCCTCATTGCCAAGTTCTCCTGAGATCGGGGGTGAACCTTCCCTTTCTTTCACAAGATCCAGACCTTCTTTGTCTTCCCTTGCTTCTATGAACATCTCTTCACGTCTACCCACCTAGGGACTTCTTTCTCCTTGTGATTCTCTTTCTTGCAATCTTAGACTAGCCATTATTTCTTGTAATCGCAACTTCTGCAACTCTTCCATCTTTATTTCATCTATTTCTCTTGGTCTGATATATTCTCAGAACACCTCGGATTTATTTGTTGCTTTATTTACCTTTCCCTGCCACCATTTCTCAACTATGGTGTCTCTCCTAAGGGCTCGCTCACTTATTTCTCTCTTCTCTTTCTGATCCCCAATATGTCAAAGAGCTCATTCCCCTTCTTAGGTCATGAACATGCCCCAATATCGCCCCACCCCAAGTGCAGGTGTTTAGGTTGCCATCTCACTCAAGGGAACAATTAGCATCCCATCCTCCACCAAGAAGACCTTGATCCATAAGATAATTTCCCTCAATAGTATTCCATGAGCACCTTTCTTTAATATCTCTTATGCTCGTGAAAAATATTGGTGATTCTCCACTACAAACTCAATGATATAATCCTTCATAGTCGTGTCAACCAAGAAATACACTGCACGGGTAATCTGGTGATCCAGATGATGGAGCTCTTCTAACTTCTATGTATCACAAGTATATATTTTCTTGACCTGTTCTTTGAAATCAAGAGCTTCTTGTAGCTGATATACCCAATGGAACAACTCTTCCAGGAATTTTACCTAGAATATATCATATTGGTCACTCGATCTTTCTGAGTAGAATGCAGAGTTGTTTGTGGTGTTTTAGTTCATATTTCATAACTATGCTTCCTTCCATATGAATGCATCACACTTGCACTCCCACCACTGTCGAACATCAGATATGTGGATCCAAGGAAGCATCCTCCTTACAGGTTCCCTTTAAAGCAAAGGTATCGGCAACGAAACCATTTTGTTAGCGCAAGGTCATCTTTAGGTTACCAACAAAAGGGTATTGATGCAGTCTAGTGCATTGGCACTTTCATCTCTCCAAAAGGGAAGAAATCTCACCCGAAGCGTGACTGAGACAGGAGAATTGGGGAAGGGTAAGAAGAATTCTTAGTCGGATCTACAAGCTATCAAGCTTAATACCATTCTTTCACAAGATAGATTAACCATATTAGAGTCTTTAACACCTCATAACCCAAGACAAAAGAACATAGTTGTGCATAACATCATAAATAAATAAAGAAGCATCATGCATAATATACATAGCATAATATCATTCTATGGACACATAAATCATCATAGATAGGGGTCTTCTTTCAAATTTTATCTCCATCAGTATTCTATTATAATAGAGTCCTTACTCAAAATACATGTGCATATTATCTCAGACATATACAAATTCATACTAGAGAGAATCAACAAGTACATATAAAAATATCACAAGACCATATCATATTCTCTCCAGTCTCTTTCCCTTACTACCTCTACAGTAATACACAACTAGCTTTCCTTACATTCCCAATCTCGCGCAAAACTGATTCTTATTGCTCAATATTTATCGCTACACAAACTCTATCTCCCAACCCGATTACAATCCTCTTCTTTTTCATCTTGAGAACCCGCGAGCTCTTTTCTCTTTCCAGCGCCTTTTTGTTGCACACTCTTTCACTCATCCTTCTTTTCCTTCCTTTTCTTGGTTGTCTGACTCGGTGGTAGCTTGCACAAATTCTATTTATCAAAATGAAGGACCCAACAATCCTTAATTTACACATTAATTGACACTAAAAATAGAGAAAAATAAACTTGACCTTTACGTACATGTGATGAATTATATTGTGTACCTTAGGATCTGTGTGAAACAAGTGTTTGAAAAACCATTCAATACCTTCAAGTTCGCCAAAAACATTATAGCAGAGAGAATATTTGTTCTTGAGCCTTCATAAATGGGTTGGTGTTCCTTCTCAAGAATAGGTACATCATGAGTATCATCAAAGTTGTCTTCTTCAATAGGAGAAAACATGTCCTAGATCAATCTAATTGTCTCGTCATCCTCAATTGTATTATTGGTGTCATCTTCTTCCATAGGATTAAATTGATCTTCAATATCCATACCGTCTTCATCATCTTGTACAATGGTATTTCTACTACTACTAGGCAGATGATTCTATGCCACACACGTAGGATGATTTGTATTTATAATTACAAACAATCAATGAAATTAGTGTATATAAAAAATATTAAAACAAAAGAAAAATTTATACACTCAACACAAAGACATATAATGAATAACTTACCATGGGACGATATTCATGTTGGAAATACTGAGAGGGGCAGGTGAATCAGTATTACCTTTTATCCAATTAGTAGTTATTTAAAAAAAAAAATCAACCACAACAATAAATTAATAATGAATTTAACAAATAATTAATCATTTATCATTATTAAGAATTACAAAGCATGTATAACAAGAAGTTGTGATTGTGAAGGACACCAATTCCTTTTAGAGAACTGTTGGCAGCCAATTCACATTTTTCCATTGTCTTATAAGCTGCCTACACCAATGTTTTGCAAACATCAATTTTTCATCGCAATTCTTAAATAAACGACACTTTTATTCTTTGCACCTTTTGCACACTTACTTTCGTTTTGTTTTCACGACTGTAAGCGTGAAAACTTGGTCTTTCGAAGTCGCACTAAAATCATTAGTTGAATTGTCGTTATCCTTCATGTTGGTATGCCCATTGCGCTTACATTTCATTTATCATTATGCAGTTGGTAGAATCTTTTTGATCTATACTCATTGGACATTCTTGGATTGATTGTGTGACTTTGTCTCATTAAGTTTGTAATGCATTGGCATTTGGATTTATGTGTTTTGATCTACTTGACCATTGGTCTCATGAAGATATATAGGTGTTATGATTAAACCCTTGATATATTTCATTTGGTATGACACCTAGTTTCAAACGCATTGGCACATTGGTTAAACTTTTGATATGAGTTGTTACAACACATTGGCACATTGGTCCAAAACATTGGTATTGGTTTCGATTTGAATATTGGTTGTTTAAAACTATGGCATAACTTTGATTGCGCGCGTTGGTTTATACACTTACCATTCATTTCATTGGTCGGACAAGTAACATAATTGTTGAACTATACTATGGTGGATTGAACAGCTTTAAGCGTCGACGGTTGTACCTTGCCAATAACTATTATGCATGGCAGAAGTAAGCTCCACCACCTTCGCATGATGTCATTTATGCCTATCCCTTACCCCTGTTCCACCTCTGTTAGTTCGGGTAACCCTTCGAGCACTATGCTCCTGTGTGTGCTATGATCCAAACCTTGGACTTACCATGTGCTCGGCTCCATGGCACTAATCGTGCGAATTGAGCCGAACAGGAGCCAAGATTTACTATTATTTGACAATGCCCGGAAATACTTGGAGGATAACGGTTGGCTTACCTTTGTATAGCGATTCGAAGGTTTTAATCTTTATGTTGCACATCAGTTCGCTCTGACTTTTGATGGCTGTAGAGACAAGGTGGGTGATATTCAGTTGGAAATCAATGAGGAGCTCGTTAGCTCTGCCACAGGGTTACCATCCATGGGCCAACGTTGGTTCAAAAATTCCAAAGTGGAAGATGTGCCATGGCCACTTATGTTCGTCTCGCGAAAGGTCACATCTTGTGACAGAGGTATGTC
>ML789936.1:473795-505007 GCA_009831015.1 Picea engelmannii | reverse complement strand
TTTTCTTAGGACCTTTAGATCGTCTAACGGAGCCGCTAAACCCGTCAGGGTGGTTCATCCCAAATGGCTTGGGTTATTAGACAACCCCGGACCGGTTCCACTCTTCCAGTTGACGGACGGTCGATTTCTCCCGTCAACAAGAACCAAGTCTAGGAGACACAAATCCCATTCATTTTCTAAGCACCTACTCAAAGAAGCTACAACTTCATATTTCTTCAAGCACCAACTTGAAAGGAGGATCAAACCCCTTTAATTCTTCAATCACCAAATTTAAAGGAGACATTGACCCCCTAGTTGTTTCAGAATTCTACTTGAAGAATACTGCAATTCTTTCCTAGCTCCTCCCTTCCACTCTCACTGCGCAGTATTTATTTTTATTCTCATATATTCTAGTGAATTTGCTTTAGGTATACTCGAATATCTCCTTAGTCACACTCTTATTCTTCATTCTAATGGGTTTATATATCTTACCAAATGGTGTGCATTACTGAACCATTGTGTCTCTTCAATGAATCAATGTGCCTCTTCATTAACAATAGACTGTCAATAACTAGTTTATGTCATTTCTCTTGCGATGAATAGGATCGTCCATCGTTGTCATTCTTTTGACGGTTTCTTGGTTTTCATTCTTGTGACGACCTCCGTAAGTCGTCTCTCTTATGATGACAACATTGTGTCGTCTCACTTGCGAAATTATCTCAGGTTCGTCGCACTTGCCACGGGATATGATGCGAAGTTTGAGGGACCCAATATTCATCGCAATATATACGACATAACGTCGCAAGAGTGTCAAAATGGCCATCACAAAATGACCCAAATTTACTAGTGACCCTACTATTGTGGCTCCAATCTATTGAAATCCACTTGCAACTTCCTTTGTTTTGTCTTCTCTGTGACCTGATCTATGGATGGAATTCCTTCTCCACCTATCCAAGATATTCTTGAATCATATTCCTTCGTTATCCAATCCTCTGAGAAAAACTCCTTCTCTTCTCTGTATCAATGTATCATGTTTTCCTTCTCCCTTCACCTTACTGTTTCCTTTATAAGATTTATTTATGACACCAAACCCTACTCTCCAAAGTGATTGGCGGTTGAGATTAATTCTCACCTCACTTGAGATCAATGGTTCTTATTTAATTCACTAGCATATTACATCATTTCTTTAACTAAACTCAACTCACTAATAAAATCACTTTACTTTAATAATTCCTTTAATTAAAGTAAAGTCTCAATGTAGAACGATTTTAATGAATTCCACATGTCTAGACACTTATACATGTGCAGAAATACTTATCCGGTGCTACAAACATCGACACTCCCTCTTATCAAGGAAGGTATACTGCACCACTCCAAGTTTTTCATTGAAGAACATAAAATTCCCTTTAACCAAGGGTTTGGTCAGAATATCTACAACCTACTCAACTATGGAAACTTTTTGAAGCTTCATTTCTCCCTTATGGATCATATCCTAGATGAAGTGATATCTAATTTCAATGCGTTTGGACCTATCATGGGATATTATATTCTTGAAGAGTTTGATACAACTCTGATTATCGTTGTATATCATCATAGGCTCAAAATCCTGATCAAATAAACATTTAATCAATTTTCAAAGCTAAATGGTTTCACAACTAGCCATACTTGTTTCCATATACTCTACCTTTGATGAATTGATTGCTATCGAAACTTTCTTCCTATTGAACCATGTAATCATTGTTGATCCCAAGATGAAGTAGCACCCTGAGGTGCTCTTTCTATCTATTGCACTCCCTGCCCAATCTAAGTCTGAATAACCATGCATCCTCACTTTATCTCCTCCAAGATATCTCAATCCATACTCCATCGTACCTCTCAAGTACCTAAGCACATGTTTCGTTGTTATCCAATGCACCTGCCTCAACTCCACCTTGAACTGACCCAAGTTGTTCACAGGAAAACATATATATGGCCTGGTATTAACCAAATACATCAAGGACCCTATCATTTTCATGTATATTCTGGGATCCGCCAACTATGAATATGAATTGATAACCTTCTTCATATTGGTAACCATCTTGATTTATAGTCCTCCATCTTGAATCTCCTCAAGATATATTATACATAATTCCCTTGGCCAAGGAATATATCTCATGTTACCTATCATACCTCTGACCCCAAGAAATAATGTATCAAGCCAATGTCCTTCATCTCGAACTCAGTAGCCAAATTTTCTTTGCACCCTGCAATAAGATCCTATGCACCTGTGACAAACAAAGCATCCACATACAGAACCAAGATGAATGGATCATCACCAAAAAGTATGAAGTAAAAGTTAGGATCTTCCTCACTCTTGGTAAAGCCCATACTCTAAAAGTATCCATCAATCCTGGAATACCATGCCTTGGGTGCCTATTTGAGTCCATACAAGGATTTCTTAATCCTACACACATGAAACTCCCTTTCATGTACCTCAAATCCCTAATATTGCTCTATATTTACTTCCTCCTCAATGATCCCATTGAATAAATGTATCTTCACATCCATCTGGTGAATCCTCCACCTCATAATTGAAGCAATAGAAATAGCATCTCAAATAGAAGCATACCTGGTGACTAGAGAAAATCCTCCACTCCCTCTTTCTAGGAGGACCCTCTCTCCACAAACATCGCCTTGAACTTCTCAATGCTATCATCTACAACATGCTTGATCTTGTAGAGCCACCTGGAACTCACAACTTACTTCCTCTCTAGTACTAGCACTATGTCCCAAACTTCATTCCATGTACTAGAGGTGCACTCCTCTACCATGGAATCCCACAAAACCTGTTGATTTGTTGCTTCCTCAAAAGTAAAAGGCTCAACATCAATGATGCTACTCATAAGTGCAATTTATTTTGAAAACTTCCTCGGAGGCATGAGCTCTCTGATTTCACTCCTAGGAGCCTCACAAACATCCCTCAATGTTTGTAATAGCCACCTAGGTTTCCTGACAAAACTGGAATGGGGTAAATCCTCCTCCCCACCTAAAATTTGACTCGCAACTAACTACTACCCATCCTTCGAATCCTACTGCTCCTCATCCTCTGTCACTGTTGATGACTCCTGAGATATCCTATATTCCAAGTTATCCTCAAAATTAACATATTTTCTCAAAATTGCCTTCCTCTACACTAGTATGAAGATCCTGTAAGAATTTGAGATCTCGTTGTACCCCAAAAATATACCCTTTTATCCTGAAGGCTCCAACGGGCACATGGATCTAGACTAGATAATCAAAGATCCTCAAATGTATTATATATGGCTTCACCTATGAGAATGCCTCCTTCGGATTATTGCCCCCCAATATCCTATGAGGAATCTTATTCTACACATATATTGTTGTGTTACACAACTATTCCCAAAGAAACATAGGAAACTCTTGGTCATGTATCGTAACCTTGGTAGAACCAATGATGGACCGGTTCTTTCTCTCCACAACCCCATCCTTTTTAGGGTTGTATTACACTGATAGTTCTCTCTTGATCCCTACCTGTTGAAGCTTGTATGATATGTTAAAAGGTGTACCTAGGACAAGTGTTTCTCACATAACCTAGGCACCTAGTATGTGGTAAAGTGCCCATTTTGGTCCCTAGCACATTAACTTTATGAGATACAAAATTAAAAGTGTCTTTGAGAATATTTCAGGAAAAGGGTAATTAAAGAGACATTTAATTGCCATCGTCGATATTGATGGCCCAAGATCTAATATCATTTATTATATCAAGTGACTCTTCATTTGGAATCTCAAAAGGCTAACCCTAGGGAAGGAGGTACACCATTTTCATTCATGAGCATTGAATGAGGAGAGAGAGTTGAGGAGACGAGCTAAGAAAAGAGGGCAAGTTTGTTGCTAAGGAATGCATACCAAGGAAATATTGTTGGTACAAAAATTGAGGAAAAGCTTCAACATTTCTAAGGGTTGTACAATATGGATTTTTGAGAGGTCGTATATTAGATTGTTGGCACATAAATTGAGGAGGTCATACAACAAAAATTCTGAGGCAGTTTGGCATGCATTTCAAGGTAGACATACCATATAATTTACACATAAATAGAGGCAACAATTGAGCATGAATTTATGGGAAAAAAATCCATACAGTTCGTACAACAAGAGCCACAGAATATGAGGGTCTTACAACAATGAAATTATGGGCATGTTTTGAGGGTTTGAGAAAAATTTACATGGTATCAGAGCTACAAATGAACTGAGAAGGGGAATATATAAACAAATAGAAACAGATATTTTCTTGAGGGAGAGAGGTACTTTACCATAGAAGAGATCTAGACTTGGTTATCAATTGTGAAGGTCAATGGATATTGGTTTGAGGGTTGAGGAAAGATTGGATGGGGCTATTAATTTCAGCCCATGGAACGAGAGGATAGTGTTTCTTCTACAAGAGTGTGGGTTATGGGACATTGTGAATAGCATGTTGGCCCTCAACCAAGTTTTGGGGAAACTTTGTTCATCTTTGATCCACTTTTGGACTTCAACACATTGGTCGAAGAAGGAGCGTCTAGGCATAGTTGAGATCGTGGATCTCACCAATTTTGAGGGTTAAGTGGACCTAGTAAAGGGTCATCTAGGGTTTTTGTAACAGGTTTATGGGATGTCATCCCATGGGGTTTTCCCATGATTAGGCCTTATTGTAAGGGGTTTTAAAATATAAATAAAGAAGAATGTATTGTAGAAGTAGCTAGCAGGGTTGAATGTAGTTTTGTGTGAACAGAGTTGCTTTGTGCAAAGGAATTTATGTGTGTGATTATGATTTTGTAGAGGGTGCAAATGCTATGATATAGGGTTTTGGCTATGTGCATTTGAACTAGTTTTGGAAGGAGGATCTGGTGCTTAGTGCACAGATCTCATGTCTGGTGTGAAGCTTGACTCTATGGTTTAGTGCACAGGAGTGAATGAATGTAAGATTCTAGTGAATAATAAATAGGTGAAGTGGTTTGTGTACATAGCCCCACCCTAGGGTGAACCACGTATATCTGTTGTCTCATGGTTTGTTTTGTGCAGTGTTATCTCTGTTATGTTTTGCTTAGTGCTTAGATTAGGACATGTAATGGATATGTATGTGTTGCTTAAATGTTTTTCTTATGTTAAAATGTTGGATTCGATCCATAGTGCTAAGTGCTAAGTATCTAAGTTTCATAATATTTTGTTGTTACTATGATAGATCTATCTTTGATTATGTTTTGTGATGTTAATAAAGTTAATAAACTAATGCATGTCACTTCCTAAGAATTAACAGAATATTTTTTGAAGTGTTATTATCATAGATCTGTGTCTCATCTTGGTTACAGACACTTGTGTCTTGTAACCCCCCCTGCTTCTACCTCGGGTGAGACTTCGCCTGCTTCATAGGTGTTGCCGAAAGGACCGGTAGTCAGGGTTTTTTTGGTGTGTTGTTGTTGGCACAGGGGCAGACCCAGGGTTCAGCTCCAAGATCGCACCAACAAGCCCTAGCTACTAGCCCTTTCGGAAACACCTACGAAGTATATTCCATCTCACCTGAAGCAGCTATGAGGGGGTTGTAGGACAGAGATGTCTACAACCAAGGGAAATATCAAGTGGATCTATTACAAAACAAAATAATATGCATAACTCACTTAACAACGCATATTTACCAGTCACAGCTATCTGTCATATCTAATACAACAATACAATAATAGAATAACAATGACAGAGATCAGAGCATCAATCATACACATATGACACAAGATATACGTGGTTCACCCTCTCTCTAGGGCTACGTCCACATAACTGTGCTATATTATATTGAGGTAAAGAATACAGTTCTTGTCTACGCTCTTAGCTAGCAAATATCTTTTCTTCTTCTATGATTCTCTCCCCCCCCCTACGCACCTAGCTGCAGGGTTGATCTTCGCACCCAGCTGAAGATTTTACAATCTAGAATGCTCTCATACTCATCACTTCTCTCTCTCTCGATTCAGTACTCACTCACATCAATAATACACCCGATCAACAATAATAACATACCAACCCAAAACACCAACCCAACCTAGGCCCTTTAGACCTCTATTTATACATTACAATATTTCACCGACAGCCTTAGGCTGAAACCTAAGTGTCCAAAACCCTAGATACCAAAACCCTAGGTGTCTAAAACCCTAGGTCAACTTGACCTGTGTTTTCAGAGCTTCGTTAGCATGTCTTTTCTTTCTTCTCGTGCGGTGCTCCAAAGCATATAATGGTGGATTTTTCCTCTTTCTGAGTCATCCACAATCCTTCTTCCTTGCTTATCTGTCATCCCTGATCTCCTCGTCCAACATCTTTATTTCTCAAGCTTCGCTCCATATTTTCTTCTCTTTTTCACACTTCGACCCAGTATCAGTCACTGTGTCTTATGTGAAGTTCACTTTTTCCCTTTTCTTCCTTGTTCTTCGCTTCCTTCCATAACCAAGGACCAACATGCCCCTAACACTCACATGTGACTCATCCTGAGGCACTTCGATCTCACTATTTTGTTGTACTTTAACTTCGAATGGCGCAGTGCAGTGTTTTCTTTCTGCTTGATGCCTCTTATTCCTCCTTGTGCAGACTGTCTTTTATCTGTCTGGTACCCAATTTCAACTACACCTGGTACCTAGACCCTTTATCTATTTGATTTTACTAATATTTGCAAGGCAATTGGTTGTCATAGCACAACTTCATTCGGCTCTCATTCACTAGTCCTTCCTTCCATTCTCTATTCAACATCTTCAGTTGTGCAAATCCCCCTTCTGTAACATAGGCGATCTCATATGGCCCTAGCCAATGCATTCTGAACTTTCCAGGATGCTTTATGAACTTGTTGACATAAACCAACACTAGATCTCCTTGTCTAAATGCCTTCTTCTTGATGTGCATGTCATGATAGGCCTTCTTTCTTTCCTTTTGTACTTGTTGATGGAATCCTGCAATGAATCTATCTTCCTCAAGCTCGACCAACTGCGCAAGTCTCTCTTGAGCAGCTCCAGTATCATCCATACCTGTAAAGGAAGCAATTATCGAGCTTGGTACCAAATACTCCATTGGAACAATAGCTTCAATACCATACACCAACTTAAAAGGGGTCTGCATTGTCATCTTCTTGCAAGTGGTTCTGTAGGCCCATAATACTATTGGTACTCTTAAATCCCAATCATCCATGTTTATGCAGCATATCCTGGTTAGTGTTGTTTCCAAAATCTTGTTGAATGCTTAAACTATCCCATTTTCTTGTGGATGGTACGGTGTGCTCTTCTGATGGTGGACTGTAAATTATTCAGTTAAGGCTTCAACGGTCTTATTGATGAAATGTGTCACTTGATCTCTCATGAGGATATTTGGGCATCCAAACCTAGTTATGATGTCATCAAATATGAAGCATGCAGTTGTAGTTGCACGACAGTCCTGAACTGCTTGAGCTTTGGCCCATCTGGTCAAGTAATCTGTTGTTGTGATTATGTACCTTGCTCATGTGCGCTTTCTTGTTGGGTTTATAGGTCCAACAAAGTCAATGGCCCATTTCTTGAATTCTTGTAGGGTCAGTTGTGGTGCTAATGGAATTTCATATCTTCTGGAGGATTTCCCAACCCTTTGGCATACATCGCAGGCTCTGGAATAGTCTTTAGCATCTCTGTGTAATGTAGGCCACCAAAAACCAACTCTTAGGACCTTCTATGCAGTTTCTTTCCCTGCATAATGTCCTCCTGCAATGCCTTCATGAGTTTCTGTGAGGATCAGTGGGCGTTCTGCCTCCATAACACATCTTCGCAAGATCTCATCCAGTCCCATCTTGTATAGTTGACCAACTATAAGTGAAAATTATACAGTGCGCACCACTAGTTGTTTCTTCTGGGGAATTGTGTTCTCGCTAGGTGCCATTCCATTTGACATGAACTAGACTATGTCTGTGAAGTGGTCATCAATTTTTCTAATGAATAGAAATTGTGCATCTGGTAGTGTATCCTCCAAACTGGTGGGTTCTTTTCCATGTTCCAACCTCGACAAGTGGTCAAGGCCTTTGTTCATTCTTTTTGGCTTAACTATGATCTCAAAATCATATTCTTGAAACAACATAAGACATCTGCATATTTGTCTCCCCCGAAATTGGCGTGTTGACCAGGTACTTCAATGCAGAGTGATCAATAAACATTTTAAAGTGTCCTCCCAAAAAATAGTGGCAAAATTTCTACAATGCGTACACCATGGCTAATCCCTCTCTTTCAGTAGTTTTATAATTAATCTCAGCAATTGATAGCTCCCTGCTAGCAAAGGCTAATGGGTGGTCAATGTCTCATGTTCCTGATTGTGCTAATACAAATCCTAAAGTGATGGAAGATGCATTGACATGTACATGAAACTCCTTGGTCCAATCTGGAAAAACCAAAATGGGCACAGTAACCATTTTCTCTTTCAATGTGTCAAAGCTCTGCTAGCATTCTTCAGTCTAGCTAAACTGACAATCCTTCTTCAACAGCTTCTCCGTGGGCATTTTGATATTATCATATCCCTTAATGAACTTCTTGTAGTAGCTTGTGTGTCCCAGCGTCGTGTGCAGCTATTTAACTATTGTAGGAGGGGGTAGATCAACTATAATGGTGATCTTGGATGAATCTACCAGTAATCCTTTCTTACATACAATATGTCCTAATAAAACTCCAAATGGGGAAAATAAAATGCACTTATTTAGATTCAAAGAAATTTGACATTGCTTTCATTTATCCAACATTAGCCTTAGACATTCAATGTGATTCTTTAATAAACTAAAGACAGTCCAATCATCAAAATATGCTTCTAAAAATTTATGCAAAAACTCCTTGAATGCTTCGACCACCACCCTGGAAAAGATGGTTGGGGAATTCTTCAATCCAAATGGAATTATTGTATACTGATAGGACCCCCATTCTATTGCAAATGTGGTCTTATGGTGGTCTTCCTTGGAAATCTGGATCTGATGGTATCCCAAAAATCCATCTGTAAAGAATATACCTCTTGGCCTCCCACATTATCTAACACTTCGTCAGTGAATGGTGTAGGGAAGGGGTCATGTAAACAAGAATCATTCAACTTTTGGAGGTCTATGCATATTCTGATCTCTCTTGTCTTCTTGTCTTGTACCACCATAGGGCTAATCCACTTTGATTCTTCCACAGGTTCTATAATCCCTGCTTCCAGCATTCTGTCAAGCTCGATCTTCACTTTCTCCTTATATTTGGGGTTCAATCTGTAAGGTCTCTATTTGACTGGTCTAGCATCTGGCTTTAATGGAATCCTCATCTCTCCCATAGGCCCTTTAATTCCCTTCATATCAAAGAAATTGGTTGGATACGAGTCCTGATACTCATGCAGTAACTTAGTAATCTTGTCAATGGTGGCAGCATCCCAATAATCTTCGACATTGGTAAGATTTGGTGTCTCCTCTGTTCCAATATTGACTTTCTTGATCTTGATCGGTTGTCCAATAAATGGTAACTCAACTCCTATCCCTTCCACATCTCTCTGGCCTTATGTTTCTGCAATGTTTACTTTCCTCGGATCATCATCTTCATCTGCATTAATGTTGTAACAGCCTTGCAGTTTTTGGAGAGGTGCAGTCCATTCATCCTCTTCCTGTTCTAAGGGAAGGTTGGATACCTCCTCGAATACTTTTTGTCTCGCAACCTATAATTCTTGATCTACTGATGGAAATTAACTTTCAAATAAGAATGTAGTTATAAAATTATGAGTCATACCTTCCCAATCTTTAGTGATGAGGCGCAACTCTGCTTGGAGGTAAAAGTCGATAGGTATCGTGTCTAGCGTGTTGATGAATTTTTGTACCAACTGTTCTTGTGGAATGTCACTCCAGGCCTCTTCACAGCTTCACACATGGTCCTTTGGGAATCTTTGACCTATGTAGAAAACTTTGCAGCCTTCTACTTGTGCTAAGAATCGCGTTGTCATCAGAGTACGGCATTGTGTCCAATTTGTGATATTACTTTTGTGCGTCCCCCACCATATCGCTGGTGTGACTTTCAGGGCCTCATCCATGGCTAATAATCTCTTTTGTATTGGTACATTCTCCTCAAAGTCTGACAAGAATGTTTCTAAAGGATTCAGACCATCAAAGGTGGGTAAGTTACTTATTGTTGTGCCAATCCAGCGAACTTCTCTGGTTAATATAGCACATCTTCTTGTGGATACTTCGTACATCTTATTTTTCCAGTTCTCCAACGCTTCTTCAGAATCTGATGAACATTCACTCTCACTTCTCCATCTTAGATTCCCATCAGTTGTAGGATTAATGTAATCTTGTTGTCTGGCGGTTAGCTTGTAGATGTTTTCTAGTGCATATTCGTAGTCCTCTTCTCTAATGGCTTTGTGTATCGTTGATCTTCATCAGGATCTAAAGGTGCAATGGCCCTAAGACTATCACCTTCAAAAGTCATATGTCTCTTCTTTAAGTCAACAACAGTAGAGTTATCGAAGGCCCAATCAATTCCCAACAGCACAGGGTAAGGGCAGTTGTCATCAACTATTTCAATTACCTCGAAATCTGCAAATGTTCTTACTCTGTTGATGTCCATAGGGACATGCTCCAATTGTCCAAATGGGCTGGCAGCTTGTTGATTAGCCATCCTAAGCCTGATAGGGGAATAGATCAACTTTGGTTTTGCCATCTGTGCCAAATTTTTCTTCGTCATGACATTGACCTCCTACCCTAAGTTGAGGACCACATAGTCTATCTCATACTCTCCTATTTGAGCATTCAAATGTAATTTCGTATTTGTCCTTCTCTTTTTACTAATTTGGTGTACTGCCCTATTCAGTAAGGGATCTATCTTTCCTATCTCATATTGTCTGATTAAATTCTGTAACTCTTGTACAGTGCTTTCATCTTGAATCAACTTAATACAAGTATGTAAAAAGTCCATGAGCTTTCTTACCTCTTTTCCTTCTCTTGGCAAAGCAGACTGATCAAATGCATGAGGCACTCCATACTCTCTTACTTCTGGTCTTGTCTTTGATAAAGAACCTTGGTCTCCTCTAAATTATTTTCGTGCTTCCTCAAATATTAGTCTTTCTTTCTTTGCATCAAAGGCTTGGGTCTTCTCTGCAGCTTTCCTAATTCTTGAATATTCTGTAATCTTCCCTTGGGTTAGTATGTATTCACCTGTAATAGCACCTCCTCTAGTTATAACAGTGACTCTAGGGTTTCCTCCGTGAGGTTCAGCATAGATCAGTTGCACTTGCGGGTTCTGTTGAGGTCCTTGTCTCTCATAAAGCTTAGCTAACAACACAAGAAATTCTTTTATAGCATGGTCAAATGAGTTGCAGTAGCTGCAAGTGGTACAAGGGTTTTAACAAACCCTTGCAAGGTGTCCTGGTTGTGTGCAGTTACAACAGATGATCTTTCCTCGGCCTCGACTCATTCCTCCTCCTCGTCCTTTTCCTCTGAATCTACCGTGAGGATTGAAGTTTCCTCTCCCAGGAGATTTATACTACATAGCATTTCCTTCTTGTTGTACTTCACCTTGGATCTTATATATGTCTCTTGACCTTTCATGCATGAAATCATAAGCCCTACAATCTCTATCATCATGCCCTACAAACTTACAGAATGTAAAGTACAAATTTGTAGGTGTCTGAACATACTTTTTCATATAATAGCACTCACCAGTATGATGTGTGTTTCTGCATACCTTGCACCAGGGTAAGGTGACTTGCTTCAAGGGGATCAGGTCTCCAGAAGCCAAGTATTCATTAAATAGAGGACAGTGTTCCCTATCATGAACTTTTGATCTGCATCTGACACACCAGATATCTTCTCTTTTATCTTTTCCCTTGTATTTCTTCATATCTTCGACCTGCAGAGACAAACTAGTTAGTTGACTCAGAATCTGACTCACACCTGAGATAGATTCTCCCATAGGGGTTGATTCAAGCTTCATGGCGATATCCAATGCCTCAACCTGCGAAGCAATCTTCTGTTTCATCAGGGGAACTCTGATGTGTGGTAAGAGGGAAGCAACGAACCATTCTTTGTTTTATTCATCTGGGATCTGAAAAGTTAATCGACATGTCAAGGTTTTGAATCTCTGATCGAATTCCCACACAGGCTCGGCCACCTTCTGCTTGATCTCTTTCATCTATGTGATACATTGTGACTCTGACTTGGGTTTTTTGAACTCTGCAACCAACGTGTTATTGATATTATTCAATGGCTTAAGTTGTGCAAGTCCTTGGACAAGTTTCATGTACCAACTCAGTGCGCAATCTCTGAGAGTTGTACTGAACTGGGTCCTTTTGAAAGCTTCATCTGTGACATTTTTAATGTTCCATACATCTTCACACAGGAACCAGTGATGGTCAGGATCTTCAGATCCATCTCCCCTAAATATAGGAAGTCTCATCTCATCTTCCATAGATCTTCCTAGGGTTCCTAACTGAATATGTGGTGGGCTACTATGGACAGTGCTTTGGATGCTCTGGTGACTAGGATTACTCTAATTTCTTAATACTAAATCAACAGGAAGGATAATATTACTTACTTCAATGGTCTGTGTGGTTTTTGAGCCTTCAGGTCCTCCTTGTTGAAGCTCTTCATCTTGTCCTTCCTCTGTCCTGGTGGGTTTTGAATGTTCTTCATCCGTCAGATCTGATTTTTCTCCACTGTAGAAACCCTCCTCCCCGTAGTTCTTCTTAAACAAGTTTGCAAGATGGACTTCTCTAAACACTCTCCCACTGCGTGTATGTCTAGCTTTTGTGTCGTTGTCACTATCCAAATTTTTGAACATTATCCTTTCTGGATCCAACCAATCTATTGTATCTTCAAGATGTTCTTCTCATGCAACATCATCTTGAGACTCAGCTTCAAGAATTGTAAAAATTTTCTTCTGGGTCCCTTAAAGAAATATCTCTCATCTTGGTTGTATGACGCTACCCTGTCAACAGCAAACTCTGTGATGTACCCTCCAATGATATTATCAAACCAGTGATCTACTACTCATGATACGATGTTATCAGCTTCCTTGACCTTCTTGATCAACTCCAACATCTATAACACGGGTTGTCTAGATCAGATATCGAACTGGGTATCGGCTAATCTAGCTAGCCACTCGTATAGCTCCTGATGGATTCCTCTAAAGAATATCTCGTGTATATCAGTAAAAATATACTTCTCCAACCAGTCCTCTAAACTAAGATTAGGGTTCTTGTTCTGGGCTTCAACAAAGTCCTTTTCTTGATCTTCTATCCACTTTTGAGTTTTTGTCTTCGATGGAAACCACTTTGACATTCCCTCAAGAAGATTCTAGTCCCGACAACAGAACCATTTGTTGGCACAGGGATAGACTCAGAGTTAAACTCCAAGAGTGCACCAACAAGCCCTAGCTATTGGCCCTTTCAGCAACACCTACGAAGCAAATGCAATCTAACCCAAAGCAACTATGAGGGGGTTGCAGGATAGAGATATCTACAACCAAGGGAAATATCAAGTGGATCTATTACAGAATAGAATAATATGCAGAACTCACTTAATAGCACAGATCTACCAGGCACAGCTATCTATCAGATCTAATACAACAATGCCACAATAGAATAACAAGGACAGAGATCAGAGCATCAATCATACACATATGACACAAGATATACATGGTTCACCCTCTCTCTAGGGCTACATCCACAGAACTATGCTATATTATATTGAGGTAAAGCATACAGTTCTTGTTTGCTCTCTTAGCTAGAAGATCTATTTTCTTATTCTATGGTTCTCTCCCCTCCCTGCACACCCAGTTGTAGAGTTGATCTTCACACCCAGCTGAAGATTTTACAATCCATAATGATCTCATACTCAACACTTCTCTCTCTCTCTCTCTCTATTCAATACTCACTCACATCAATAATACACCTGATCAACAATAATAACATACAAACCCAAAACACCAACCCAACCTAGGCCCTATAGACCTCTATTTATACATTACAATCTTTCATCGACTGCCTTAGGCTGAAACCTAAGTGTCCAAAACCCTAGATACTAAAACCCTAGGTGTCTAAAACCCTATGCCAACTTGACCCGTGTTTTCAGGGCTTCGCCAGCCTGTCTTTCCTTTCTTCTCGTGCAGTGCTCCAAAGCATCTAATGGTGGTTTTTTCCTCTTTCTGAATCATCCACGATCCTTCTTCCTTTCTTATCTGTCATCCTCGATCTCCTCATCCAATCGCTTTCTTTCTCGGGCTTCACTCCATCTTTTCTTCTCTTTTGCTCACTTCGACCCAGTATCAATCATTGTGTCTTCCGCACAGTTTTCTTTTTCTTTTTTCTTCCTTGTTCTTCGCTTCCTTCCATAACCAATGGCCAATAGTTGTTAAGCGTTGAACCCTGGGTCTGTCGCTATGCCAACAAATGGTTCTGTTGTCGGGACCTGGAATTGTGATTACTGGGAACTGAAGTAAAGAAAAAGAGAAGTTGTGTGCGTAGATTTGTTTTTGAAGTGTGCAGTACTCTACTTAACTTGTGAATCTTTGTGCTAAGGAGGAAAGATGATCTAATAAAATAGGTAAGATCCTAAAATAAGCAAGCTTTGTGCTTTGGTAAGAGAAGGAAAAGTGAAAAAAAAA
This sequence comes from Picea engelmannii, assembly GCA_009831015.1. NCBI lineage: Eukaryota > Viridiplantae > Streptophyta > Pinopsida > Pinales > Pinaceae > Picea > Picea engelmannii. Next base: position 490,398 of record ML789936.1, on the reverse strand, counting down.
AATTGAAAGTATGAATTTAAGTATGTTTAATAGATTTTGTTTTAGTCTGAAAGCTAGGGCGCAGTTTAAAGAAAGAGTTGATTTGAGTAAATTTAATGGAAATGAAGAAATATATGTTATTACTATGCATAGAAATATTTTTTGGACTATTAAGTGGATGTAGGAACCTAGAAAGAATTTTTTTCAGGTCCAACAATATGATCCTAGGGGAAGTGCGCAATACAGAAAAGGTTGGGGAACATTTAAAAGAAAAAGAGGATTGACATTGTGTTATAATTTCATAAGGCTGGGACATGTTGCTAAGGAATGTCCTGAGGTAGGCCCTATTTGTCTTTGTTGTAAGGTTGTTGGTCATGAGGTTGAGGATTGTCCAAGGATTATTGCTAAAGTTGAAGGAATGAACATGAGACAAGAAAACTATGAAGAAAGTCAAGAAACTAAGGGCATGTTAGAAGGTCATAAATATTAAAGGTCAGAGGAAGTTGAGACTATGTTATTACAGTTGAAAGAAATGATGGATGTTCATAAAGATGTCATTTTACAAAAAATCTTGAAAGAAAAATAGTGCATAAGTGCAAGAATACAAGACTTCGACATAGACTGTGTCTTGGATGAAAAAACACAAGTAAATATTATGACAGAAGAAACTTGGGAAATTTTTGGAAAGCCTATTGTGGTACCTTTTTTAGGAAGGATAGGCTTGTTTAAGGGAAAGATGATAACCTTGTGTGGAAGAGTTACTAATGTAACTATTATTGTTCATGGAACATCGACTGAAGAAGAATTTGAAGTCATTTGATTTGTTGGGGACAACGCCCCTTTCCCACTATTGTTAGGTAAGACTTGGATTGATAAGGATCAAATCAAAAGGAAAGCAAAGGAAGAAGCTATAGAAAATAAAACGTAATAATTAAGGGATTTCATAACTAAGAAAATAGGTCAACTAATAGAAGAACGTGAGGATAATTCGAAGCAACAAAACAAAGTTACAACGCAAGAGGGACAAAAGGAAAGAGAATTAGTTGTCAAGGTTGAAAGAATGTAAGAAGGCTTGAAGGAACTATCTATTCAAGAAAGAAGTATGTCCACTCAGGAAGTGTTAAGAAAAGGGATATTAACTTCAAAATCCTTGAGGGCACCTCAACAGTGTGAAGCCACCGCACTAAGGGAAGATAAGAATAAAATTCGAAAGAGGATTCCAGAAATAGCTAGAGAGACTCAGATAACAGGGAAGAAGGAAAGGAAGATCAATAAAAAGAAAGCTAAGTTGGAAAAGCTACAAGAAGTTACAGAAACCAGATGGAAGACTTCACAGACTAGAATATCACGAGTGGCAGGTTCGCAAGATTTGAACCTCGCTCGAATAGTAGGTCCATGCAGAATTGAACTTCACCATGGAAACGTTATATGACATTTTAGGCACCCCGACCATTAGAATGACCCTTCGGAATGGTTAGAAAATGCATTTGTGGGCTTATGGACCACTTTTGGACGTTGAGACCGCACCATAATAGACAGATTTACATTGATGGAAGAATTTCCTGGCCGTTGGAATATCCATCACGATTCCCCTCTTATTTAACTCATTGGTCATTGTGTTGGGACCACTTTTTGCTACCCGTGATTGACTGAGCTAAACAGATAATTTTCCAAGTGTTGATTTGTGTTATCTGGAACTAGACCTCGCCTGTCCATTGTCTACCCCATCGTCTATTTTTCTACCCCACCTGTCTGTTAAAAGATAGAATTTTGGGTGAACATAGTGAACTGGAGAAGTATGTCAGGGAAGTTATTAAGAAGATAATGGCCAACAGACCGATATCTGAATGTATCTAGGCATCGTCGACTAGGGTACTGCAAGATTCCCCTTCGACTGGACATCGTTCCAGTCGTGTCAACGTCGTTACTGAACAATGAAGTAAGCACCATAGTGATATGGCTAATGCAAAGCATATCTTGTCGATCCTACCTAAATATATTCCACCTTTGGCTGGCGTTGTTAACCACGACAGTATCCCTCGAGACTTTGACTACTTCATTTTTACTACGTACATTTCGAAAGGAATTTGCATAGTCGGGACTTAGTTAGGACAGATCACGATGTTGAAGAACAGTGACTTCAACTTAGGAGACTAGAAGAACTACACCATGTTAGCTACCCACCGCTATCTCACGAAGACAACTGGAAAGAATCCTCGCCTCGTCTCACAGCCATGGATTAAAGGGTTGGTGTAATCCCTTGTGTTGAATGTGATGAAGATCCTGCATTTTGGCCACCACCAGGAGGTTAACATTTGTGTTAATATCCTCCTGTCATGCTATCATGGTGAATATATGTGGCTCGATAGAAGGATTACTATGGATCTGGCGTTGATCCATCGGATCACAAGTTTAAGTGTGAAGGGTTCTGACCCACAACATTTTTATCCAGGGAAGGCCTCGGACCATTCCTTGGCACAACACATCAAGGAAGCTTACGGAGAGTTAGAAAAAGGAAAGTGAGGTTACAAGGTAGCCTCTATACAGGATAGTGTAGTGTGCCTCACTTGCCAACTCCTAGATAGCAAGCTAGTGAGGAAGAAATTCCCCACACAGGTCATCAGGTTCATGGTGGACCTCACAGGAAAGTGTGTGGATGGCATGCAGATGAACTGGGTGAACTACCTCATCAAAGAGCTAGAGAAGGAGTTTCGCGAAGCTCGGGACTTGGGATATGAATTCCATTACAGCCAGTTGATCATTTTGATCACATTTGTTGCTTGGAAAATGCCTAAAAGAGCCACTTTCCAAGAGATCGAACCTTTGGAGCCGTCGGCCACTCGGTTTTCAACCCTGTGGTATACCAATGACATGACAGAGCAGCAGCAATCCAATGTCATGTTTCATGGATACTATCAATAGTTAAAGGTCACCATCGAATCATTTCCATGAATGACATAGTGCACCATGCACCAGTACTGACCAATAGAGAAGTTTCACACTAATCCTCACTTCATCTACATCACCAAGCAAAGAGATGATAACCAAGAAGAATTTAAATCCTACTACAAGCTGACGGATGACAATATGGAGCAGATCACAAAGGAATGGATAGAGGAAATTCGTGTACCTGTCGTCAATGCAGATTTATTTGACACTAACACCATAGGAAGCCCCATAGTTACATGAGTTGAACGTGTCAGACAATCCAGTGGGACGAAGAAGAAGAAGAAGTAGGATGAATTCCAGGACATAGAGAGTGATGAAGAGGACAACGCTTCTGAAGATAACGGGTATGGATCGCCAGGAGGAGGAGAAGACGAAGAAGAAGGATAGGGAGGAGGAAATGAAAGAGAAGAAGAACAAGGAGGAGGTGAAGCTACACTGCCAGAAGATCCCCCTACTGGGACAGTAATACTGCAAAAGAGGAAGGTTTCTCTGAAGAAACCTTCATCAAGGAAGAAGACGTGTGACAATAAGCCACGGTTGGAAGCCACTCTCACAGAGAACGAAATCAGTATGATATGCGGAGCTATGGAGGACACTTCTAAAGACATCTTGCAGAGATACGGAGAGAGGTCGGAGGATTTATATGGAAGAATTGAGAGAGAATTTAAGGAAGTGCAGCGCGTTGTTCGCTTGGTCCACGCAATACCTACTGCGCCGTCTGCACCTTCCTCATCACAGACTGCATAATTGGGGGATGAACCAACCTAGTTAAAAAGGCTTGCGGATGCAACAGGAGCTCAGTTCCATAGAGATCAAGAATAGAAGGAGAAGGCTACAAAATCCTTGAAAAGGGAGAAATTTGAAGTCCTAATACAATTACGAGCAGCGCAGGATAGTGTAGTTTCCCATGAAAACGAGAAAGTAGAGCTTCAAGTGAAGCTTTAGGAGGAAAAATCCCAGCTACAAAGGGAAAAAGAGAAGTTTCTCATAGAGCAGTTCGTGGTCAAAGAAGCAGTCATAAAATCATGTCACTCTATGCCAGGCTTGGTACGGAAAGAGAAAGAGTCGGTCGAAGCTCAAATAGTGAAGCTCACAGAGACCCTCTAGCAGCTTCAGGATAGGATAACAGAATTGGAGGCCCAAACAGTATTGATCACCCCGCAGGAGGTGTGTGACCATAGGGAGGAGTCCGCCAAGAACACAGTAGTAAGAATAAGATCCCTCGCCTCATAATGTAAACAGTTAAGTGATAGAAGTGCCCAGACAATTGAACACCTCGTCGAGGATCTAGAGCTAAGGAAGTTGGAAGCGCAGTTATAGGAGGTGCAGCAGCAAGCATTTTCTTTGCAGGTTTAGATGAATTTTCTCACCACAATAGAAAGAATGAAGATATCCCAAGAGAAATGCTCAGTACAACAAAACATCATTGCCCTCCATGGTAAGGTAATGGAAGTAACACAGAAGCTACAACATGTGCAGGATGAATCTTGCAAGGTGTTCGAAGAAATTGATGGACAGGGCTCACAACTAGATCAAGTGGTTGAAGCAGTAGAATAGCACCTGGAAGGGCCTGTTACAGAGAAGATGATCCCGGATATCGCTAAGCAGGAGGCTCAGGCGAAGAAGCAAGTCGACGCAGCCTGATTTAAGCTCGAGGATTTCAAAGTAGCATTGTCCATACCTGAGTGACTCGAGACAAGTCACAGGTGAGTGTTGGGGGCATGTTGGCCCTCGACCAAGTTTTGGGGAAAATTTGGTCATATTTGACCCACTTTTGGACTTATACACATTGATCGAAGAAAGAGAGCCTAGGAAAAGTTGAGATCGTGGATCTCACTGATTTTGAGGGTTAAGTGGACCTAGTAAAGGGTCCTCTAGGGTTTTTGTAATGGGTTTATGGGATGTAGGGTTTATGGGACCAATGCTTGTCACTTCTTAAGCATTAACAGAATATTTTTTGAAGTGTTATTATCACAGATCTGTGTCCCATATTGGTTACAAACACTTGCATCATGTATCCCCCCCTGCTTCTACCTCGGGTGAGACTTTTCCTGCTTCGAAGGTTTTTTTGAAAGGGTTGGTAGTTGGGGTTTTGTTGGTGTGTTATTAAGCGTTGAAACCTAGGTTTACCCATGTGTCAACATAGCACACAAACGAATCTTGTGGCGATGCCTACAGATGTTACTCTTTTGCACACTTACACCAAGAATAATATCAAGGCTAAAAGAATCATCCTTGGTGTCATAAAGGACCATTTGATTCCACATGTGACAGGTAAATCCAATTCCTATGAGATGTGGGAGTCCTTAACTAAGATTTACCAAAGTTCTAATGAAAACTATAAAATGGTATTGAGGGAAAAATTGAAAGGTAAAAAAATGACCAAGACTGAAAATGTTTCCACATATCTTACCAAGATAACTTAGGTTAGATATGAGCTTGGTGTTGTTGGGGAGGTTATTATTGACAATTAACTTGTGAGGACTACTTTGAATGGTGTGACCAAGCAATGGGTTGTCTTTGTTGAGGGAATTGTTGCAAGAGAAAATATTCTCAAGTGGGATTGTATTTACGACGATTTCATACAGGAGGAAACTCGAAGAGGATATGTGCAGGTGAGTTCATCCAATGGTAATGATGAGGAGAATGTGGCTCTTGTTGAAATTAGCAAGAATAATTCCAAGAAGGGTTTCAAGAGAGGGAACAATTCAAAGGGTGAATAGAAGAAGGACATGAGCAAAGTAAATTTGTTTTCATGTCACAAGATGGGTCACTATGTAGGTCAGTGTCTTAATAAGAAGAAGAAGTAGATTTCAGCTTCAGCGGAAGTGGAGGATTTTTCCACCAGATTTAAGAAATATTTTTCTTTATTGGTGTGCCTTTCCTCTAGAGAAAAATTTACTAGTGTTTGGTATATTGATAGTGGATCCTTCAACCATATGACAAGTGTTCGTGATAATTTTTCATATCTTACAAAGATTGAGGATCTTGAGGTGGTTCTTGGAGATGACTCGGTGGTCAAGGTAGTTGGTAGTGGGACAATATTCTTTAAGAGGGAGTCCCAACCTCCCATGTTGGTGAGAGATATCCTATATGTTCTAGGATTGAAGAATAACTTGATATTAGTTTCCACTATTGAGGATACGGGATATGATTTGGTGTTCAGTGATGGACAGGTGCTCTTGTATCCTAAGGGATCCAGTATAAATTTGGCCAAAGTGATTGGGATTCGTCATGAGAAGTTGTAAAACCTCATGTTTTAGACAGACAGATCATTGATACATGGTAATAATAACAATGACCTTTGTGAGATATTTCATAGGTGGATAGCCCATTTCCATCATGGGGATGTGACGATATTGAGAGAGATTGTTACCAAAGTACCATATTTCAATACAAAGCATCATGAGATGTGCAAGGGGTGTGCACTAGGGAAGTATGCCAAGACTTATTTTCCAAGAAGTGATAGAAAAGTAGCAAGTATTCTTGATTTGATACATTATGATGTATGTGGTCCGATGTCTTATGTATCTTTGAGTAGTTATGAGTATTATGTCACTTTTATTGATGACTTCTCTAGGAAGTCTTGTATTTTCTTCATGAAGACCAAAGGAAAGGTATTCAAGAAGTTACAAGAGTTCAAATCTCTTGTGGAGAACCGAATAGGGAATAAAATCAAGGTGTTGAGGTGAGACACATATGGGGGTGAGTATACCTCCATTGAATTCAATTATTTGTGTGCAAGAGAAGGCGTTAAGAGAGAATTGATTGTTCCTTAAAACCCGTAGTAGAATGGGGTTGTTGAGAGGAATAGAAATGCCATGCTTGAGGTTGTGAGAGCCATGCTACATGATCGGGGACTACCACTCTTTCTTTGGGATGAGGCATGCAACACTGCAGTTTATCTGTAGAATAGGAGTCCATATAGAGCATTGGGGAACAAGATTCTAGAAGAGGCTTTCTCTGGGAGGAAGCCTAAGTTTGGACACTTTAGGATCTTTGAGTACCTAAATTATTCACATATCCCTTCTAAGAAGAGGAAAAATCTAGAACCCATAGTAGAAAAGGGTATTTTTGTTGGGTATAGCGAGACTTCAAAGGATTTTTGCATATACATTCCTTCCTTGAGGAAGATAGTTGTGAGATAGTATGTGATATTTGAGGAGGAAAAAGCCTTTAGGAGGTCACAATATGTTGAGAAGGGGGGGGAATTAGGTTCCTCAGCTTCAGGTGATACTTCAGGACCAACAGTCTCAGAGACAATTGGTTCATAGGTGACAGGATCACAAATCACTGGTCCTCGGATTACTAGTTCACAGGGTATTGTTTCCCAGTCCATTGGTTCTCAGACGACTACAGGATCATCATATTTAGGTACTCAGTATTTAGGTGGTGGGATTGAGGAGTAGGAGTCCCCTCCATAGGATTCTACTTTAGAGAAGAGGAAGACAAAATGGCTTCAATACGCTTTGAAGGAAGATCAGGGATCTGTGGGGAATCCCAAGAAGGATGTAAGGGAGAGTAAACTTATTGAGATATTTTGTATTTATTTATCTATGGTGACTAGCATCAATGAGTCTGAGCCTTCCAATTTTCAAGAGACATTAGATCAGCAGGTCTAGAAGGATGCCATAGTTAAAGAGTACAATTCCATCATGAAGAATGATGTGTGGGAGGTTGTTCTAAGACCTGAGGGGAAGTCAGTGGTGACTTAAAAGTGGATTTATAAAATCAAGAATGATGTAGATCACATCATTGAGAATTACAAGGCTCAGTTTGTAGCTCGAGGGTTCTCACAAGTAAATGGAGTCGATTATGATGAGACCTTCACTATGGTTGCTATATATACCTCAATTGCGGCAGTGATATCCATTACAATAGAGATGGGTTGGAATATTTACCAGATGGATGTGAAGATCACATTTATAAATGGTCTCATACAGGAGGAGGTGTACATTGAGCATCCACTAGGCTTTGAGTTTCATGGGAGAGATTCTCATCTATGCATATTGAAGAAGGAATTGTATAGACTGAAGTAAGCTCCAAAACCTCGATATTCAAAGATTGATACATACTTGAAGCAGATGTATTTCAAGAAGAGTGAGGCAGATCCCAAACTTTACTACATTATGGTTGGCGATGATCCTCTTATTCTTTTCTTGATGTGGATTATATTTTCATTACAAGGGTAAAGAGACTCATAGATAGTTGAGAGCAAAATCTTGCTTCAGATTTTGAGATAAAATACATTGGAATGATGTATTATTTCTTGGGATTAGAGGTTTGGAAGGAGCCAGGACATATTTTTCTGGGACAGGGCAAGTATGTTGTTGGCATTATGAAGATATTTCAAATGTAGGATTGCAGTCCCATGCCCACAACCATGATTACCAATTGGAAGAAGCACAATGTTTCTAAGTTAGATTTGGTTGATCCCATTATTTATCATCAATTGATAGGCTCTTTGATGTATTTGGTCAACACCAGACCAAATATTTGTTTTGTTGTCAACACTCTCAGTCAGCTTATGGTGGAAATTAAGAGAGTGCATTGGGTGGCAGAAAAACATGTGCTCAGGTACCTATGGGGTGCGATGGATTATGGATTGGACTATGTGAGAGGGGATGGAGTTAGATTGATAGGCTATATAAACTCAGATTGGGAAAGATGTGTTGTTGATAGGAAGAGTACTTCAGGGTTTTGTTTCAAATTGGGCTCAAGAGTTGTTACTTAGTTCAGTTGGAAACAAAATTCAACGGCTCTAAGTTCTATTGAGGATGAGTACATGGAAGCTAGACATGCCATTTTTTAGGCCATATGGATTCACAAATTGTTGGTTGTCATATTTGGTGTGTAATTGAGTCCCACGATGATTTATTGTGACAATCGGAGTTGCATAAAACTCTTTGATAATCTATTTTAATTTCATGAAAAGTTTAAACACATCGAGATTAGATATCACTTCATCTGAGACTATGTTCGGAGAGGGCCAATTGAGCTTCAGTTCATATTATATGATGAGTAGGTAACAAAAATCCTCACTAAGGCTTTTGGAAGATGCAATTTGTTACCCTTTAGAGATAAGTTAGGAGTGGTGAGGAACACTTTCCTCAGTAAAAGGGAGTGTTAAAAGGTGTACCTAGGACAAGTGTTTCTCACATAACCTAGGTGCATAATATGTGGGAAAGTGTCCATTGTGGTCCCTGGCACATTAACTTTATGAGATATAAACTTAAAAGTGACTTTGAGAATATTTCATGAAAAGGGTAGTTAAAGAGACATTTAATTACCACCACTGATCTTGATGGACCAAGATATAATCTCAACCATTAGATCAAGTGACTCTTCATTTGGAATCTCAAAAGGATAACCCTAGGGAAGGAGGCGCACCATTTTCATTCATGAGCATTGAATGAGGACACATATTTGAGGAGATGAGCTGAGAAAAGAGGGAAATTTGTTTGCTAAGGAACGCATACCAAGGAATGTTTGTTGGCACACATATCGAGGAGAAGCTTTAGCATTTATGAGGGTCATACAGTATGGATTTCTAAGAGGTCATATAACATATTTTTGTCACACAAATCAAGGAGATCATACAACAAACATTTTAAGGTAGTTTGGCATGCATTTCAAGGTATCCATACAACAAAATTTACACAAAAATCGAGGCAACAATTGAGCATGAATTTCTAGGAAAAAATGTGTACAGTTCATATAGGAAGAGGTACAGAAAACGAGGACCATACAACACTAAAATTATGGAAATGTTTTTCAAGGAATGTTTTTCTCTGTTCTCGAGCAAGTTGCTTCGTGTTAGTCTCTAATTTTGTCTTGGTTTAGTGAGAAACCCTTGTCCTAAACCCTCCTTACCCATTCCTCATTTTCCATTTTCAGTTGTTTTCCATTTTTAGATTTTGGTATTTCATGGTTTGCATTATAGTCTTTGATGATTTATTTAAGTTTGATTTTGAAAAGACATTTTTAAAATTGAGGTGTCTCCTTTTATTCGTTTGAATTTCAAAATTTCAAGTTGTCAAATGCGCTATGGGAATAAGCTTATTCCCGTAGCACCAAATAATCATGCCATAACTTGCGCCTGCCATCCCGATTTAGTTATGATGACACGATTCATGAATTGAGAATTTGTATCCTCCCACGAAAGCTTGGCAATCATTTCCAAATCCATCGGTTTCATAATATAACTGCTATGTACACGCACAGGGTTCATTTAAAAATCACTTGTTGCTTGATGATCATTATATGTTACTTGTTCGAGTTGGCTTAATTCAGGCTTGCAGGGAGAAATGCAGGTATCCATTCAAAGCAACAGGATACACTAACAAGGGCAGGTGGTGAATTTGGAACCCGAGGACGACGATTGCAGAATTGGGTTTAATGGCGCCAAAGAGGAGAAAACATGTTGCCAGAATAGAACCAGAAGGTGTCGAACTTCTTGAAGCCTATCCTCAGATGGTCCAAAGGTTCAGGGACATCGGGTGGTTTGAGTTTCTCACCACATTTCAGGGTTATGATGAGCAGGTTTCCATGGAATTCGCTCTGAACTTCGATGGTCACGAAGTCGAAATTGGTAAGATGGTGATGTTAGTGACAAACCATACTATAGCAAAGGCTTGGAGGCTCTTGGTTGGAGGGGAAAGATGGTGGAAGAAGGAGAACGTGGTTACTGAATTTGTAAATCAATTCTTCCTTCCAAATAAGCAGAATCCAAATTGGAGAAGGGGAATACCTCACAATTGGGTTCGACCCGAATGGCACATTGCTTTGGTGGCGATTCACAGGTACATCACTTGTGAAGGAAGGTTTTCATTGGTCTACATCTACCATATCATAATATTGATGCATCTAAACGGTGATTACCCTTTAAATCTTCCTTATTTTATGCTTAAAAGTTTGACAAAAATGTCAAAGAAAGTGCAGTCAATTTCCACTAATGCTAAAGGCAGTTTTTTACATCAAGTCCTGATTAAAACCCTAGTCATGTATACCCTGAATGAATTACAAAATCCCTGGAACTGGCTCACGCAATCCTTAAAACCTATCAGTCAGTCCAATAAGCAAAAAAAGGGCAGAGGGAGGAAGACCATTAAATAGAGACGAGATATTTCTGATGAAAACCCTGTGAAAGTCTTCTGATATCAAGGTAAATAAGAAGAGCAGAAGTAAGAGACCTAGATGGGAGCCCGAAATTGAAATGATTCCTGAGGAAGATGTTAAAGTGGAGATAGAGTCAGATAACTATCTCGCTGCTAGAACTATAGTCAAGTCTGAAATGCCATCGCCCAGCAAAAGGAGCGTTGCAATCAAAGGAAAAAAGGATAAAGTTTTGTGTGTATCACAGAAACCTCGGAGAAATTCGACTAGGGTTACTAATAAGTATAGTCTGAAGTCAAAGGCAATGTTCAATCCGCCCATCAAAGAAGAAAACACCATAATCATAGAAGATGATTCTGAGGATGTTGAAACAAGTACCAAGAAAAAAGCAAAAAAGACCCCATTACCCAAGAAATCTATCAGCAAAGAAAAGGGAATACTTACACCACCTACAGGCCCTGTAACAAGATCTTCAACTAGACTAGCAAAAGATAAAGAGATGGCTAAAGGCATCAGTGAATTCCCTAAAGAAAAACAGGATTACTTGGAAGACTCAGATTACTTACCAGATGTACCTGGAGCTTTAGATTCATCAAGTTCCGAGGAAGAACATAGCTCATAATTAATCTAAAAATACCAGGTTAAAGCCAAGGAACCTATTGTTGCCTTAAATCTGAATGAAACTGCACCTTCTGAAGAATGCTCAGGATTCAGGGTTGAGAAAAGAACTGATAAGGAAAAGATTAAGGAATTTCAGAAAACAATAAAACAATTAAAGAAGGAAAAGGCGCAAATAGAACAGTGGAATGCTCACCAGCAAGAAAGGATTCAAGATCTTAAAAAGAAGAAGAAAGAACAAAGGGCATTGCTTAACGAACTCAAGGAAATTAATTTCAGACTCTACTAGCACAATGTTGTGCTAACCACAAAGCTCAAGAAGAAAAACGCCAAAGCCACTGCTGGGATTTTATCCTAAAGGTAACATGAAGATTTGTTACAATTTTGTTTAAATGTTCTCTAGGAGATATGGAAAAAGATTATTCGTTTTGATCAGGGAAATGCTAAGACTTCGATCTGTTTTACAGAATCAAACAAAATCCCTATTTTGTAGAGTCAAATGTAATGCTGGCAATATTTGTTATATCAAGTTGTTGATTTGTGGACTATTTTGGGGGGTAGAAGCTCATTTTGAGTGAATTACTTTAGGAGTTGGATACTTTTCGGTTCTAGTCATTAAAGGTTGTTCTAGATAATAGGATCTGGAAGTTTTTATAGATAGTTTAAATAGACAGAAGAGAGACCATGTTGAGGGGAAGAAAAGGGAGATCCAGAGAAACTTTTTCTGGATCTTATTGTAAAAGACATTTATGTTCAATTGACACTCAGTAGCAAAGTCATATGGATGGTTAGACCTTCTTTTTTCTACTCTGTTATTCCGTTCTTCATGATTGAATTTATTATTCAGATTGCAATGCTTTTTTATTCTTGAATGTTAATTTATACAGTGAAGATTCTACTGTAGAGCTAATTTTCAAGTAATGATGTCAAGTTGATACCCTTGTTTCTTTATAATATATTGAGACGAAAACTCTTGTGAAGTTGACAAATTGAATACTTCACTTTCCTTTTTCTTAAATTGGTTTAATCCATCTATGTATCTACCTATTATTCAGTCAGTGGGATATTCTATGTTTTTATCTTGATTTTCATGTCATGATGTAATCTTGACCCAATTTTCAACCACTCTACAAAAACCAAATCATAAAACCTTAAAAATAATTTGAAATAAACGAATGATGCCCTAGCTTTCCCTCTCACAGTGAAGTGCAACTTTAGGGACTAACATTTTTGGCACCACTGCCAGGGACGAAGAAACGAAGATATCTTCCCTAGGGAAATGACAAGTTTAGATTCATATCTTGATGGTGAACAAGATTTTGGACATTTTCTAAGACTGTGATTATTCACCTGGCGACTCCTCTGTGGTAATTCTGGCTCCTAAAAAAGAAGGGAAAGGACCTAAAACTCCTCAAAATCCTCCACCATCAAATAAGAGACCAGTAACAAGGAAAAATTTAGATCCCGACCCTGTAGCAGCAGTGCCAGATCCTGAAAAAATACTAAGAAAACCTAAAGTTCTTCCTGGTCAGTCTTCACTTTCAAAAGGGAAGTTATCTTTAGAAAATTCTCAGGCAGAGTCTTATGAAATCATCAAAACCCAAGAAAATGAAGATTTGAAACCCGAAAGTGAAATTAAGCCTATTGTTGAGTCTGATATAGTTTCATTCCCTACAAATGTTTCAGAGTTAAATCCAGAACAAAAGAAGTTGCGTATTGAACTCATTAAATAGGAATATCCAGAATTGTTACCTGAAACTGGAAATTTGAAGATTCCCAGCACAGGTGTTAAGAGTGAAACAGAGACTTCTTGTTCATCTTGTGAATCTTTCTCATCTAAGGAGTTTCAATCACATTATTTTTATTTTGATAATCCTCTATTTCTCATTCCATTATCTGATCATAGTCCAGAAGAGAAATCTCCATCTGCTGAAAGACAGGATTCAGGGACAGTACATAAGAATTGTAATATACAAGGGATTTTTTCACCTGTAGCATCACCAATATTCCTCACTCCCAAAGCTCTAAAAACAGCTAATATAGTCGCAGACAAAATGGACCAAATAGTTGCAACTAGGTATGCTCCCCTGGTACTTCCACAAGTCATGTATGCTTTTCCACCGAATGATTATATGAGATATTTGCCTAGATTTAATGGAGATGGATCAGTTACTATTGAAGAGCATTTGAGTTGGTTTTATAGTTTTGCAGACAATTTCAATGTAGAGCATGTTGATGTGTGGATGAGATTATCCGTACAGAATTTAAATGGGGAAGCAAGAAAGTGGTTCAGGAGTTTGTCTGTTAATTCAATAGTTGATATTGTAGCGTTAGATGAGGCCTTTCTAAATCAATGGGCAGATAAAAAAGAGTTTCAATACTACATTACTGAATTTGGTGCTTTAAGTAGGAAACAAGGTGAATCAATACCTAATTTTACCAAAAGGTTCAACCTGATGTATGGTAAAATTCCAGAGGAGATAAAACCTTCAGAGACATCAGCTAAAATCACTTTTGTCAATGCATTCGATGCCGAATTTTCCTTGTTGCTTAGGGAAAGAAGAGCCACTACCCTCAGCCTAATGCAAGATGCAGCTATTGAGGTAGAATCAAACATATTAGCAGTAGACAAATTGAAGTCTAGAAGTGACAGAGATAGAAAAAAGAAAAAGGAAGAGTTGCCTTCATCTTCTAATTCAGCATCCGATATTAAAATGGATGAAATGACTAAGATGTTGAAAAATTTGACATCTGAGATGGCAAGGTTGAAGATGGAACAAAAACAGCCCAATAGACCTGCACAGGAGGGTGGTTACAGAAATCCAAATCAGTTCAGGAGACCAAACAATGTACCTCAAATTTTACAAAGAGAAAGAAAAAATCAAGATGACCAAAAGGTGTTACCGCCTTTTCAGAATAATGTAGTAGATGAGGAGGAAGATAATGATGGTACATAACAAGACCCTGCAGTTCATTTGAATAATTCTGAATCATCTCCTCTACATGTGACACAGCAAGAATATGAAGATGCTTTGATTGCAAATCAGTTTGAGGAAGGGGATGGAGAGGAGATTGTCCAGCATGAACCTACAGGGAAAAAATACAATCTCAGATCTGGTTCCCAAGCACCTAAAGCAAATATACCTATTTCTACAAAGAAAGCCAGTACTCTAGTTAAGACAGAGGAAATAGAAGGTGTTCCCAATGTCCAAGCTGATCATTCATTGAAGAAACATGTCAAGGATAGCACTGCTGGCATAAGGGAACCAGATAAAAATGTTCATGTTTTCAATTTAAAACATGAAATCAACAAAATCAAGATTCCAGTACCATTATTAGAACTCTTGAAGACAGAACCATTCAGAAAAATTGTCCTTAAGGCTCTAGAAGCTCCAGCTCATGTCACCTTCTCGGATACAGTCAACCTTGAAGATGAAAACCATGCCATTACTATTGGACCTCACATTGAAGACAGAATTGATGCCTCTCCACCATTTTACATTTCATTAAATATCCATGACAAGATATTGCATAATTTCTTAATGGATTCTGGTGCTTCGCATAATGTCATGCCTAAGGTGGTGATGAAAGAATTAGGGTTGGACATTACTAGACCATATCATGATCTATATTCTTTTGATTCCAAGAAATTCAAATGTCTTGGACTTAAGAAAGATGTGGTTGTAACTCTTTCCTAATTACCTATGAAGAGTGTGGTATTAGATGTTATCGTGGCTAACATACCACCAAAATTTGGGATGCTTCTTTCAAGATCTTGGGCTAAAAAGGTAGGTGGCACTCTACAGATGGACCTTAGTTATGCAACCATACATGTTTTTGGTGGCGAACAACGGAGATTATACAGAGAAATCAGACTAGCTTATTTGGTAAGTGATCACGATAATTCCACTAATCATCATATATATGTTGTAGAAGATGATCTTGGTTCTTCTATTTTTCATATGGATGAGGAAATGGCAGAAGTATCAGTCAGAAAATCAATAACTGTAGTAGGAGATAGTGAAGACCATTTTGTTTGGAAAATGTATTTTGATGGGGATTTTTCTAAAGAAGGTTTCGGAGCTGGTATTGTCTTCATTTCCCCTACCAAGGAGGTTATTCCAATGTCATATAAACTTGAATTTGAAAATAAAAATAACATCAGTGAGTATGAAGCTTTGATGTTAGGTTTGAATGCTACAAGAGATATGGGAATAAATAAGTTGTATGTTTTTGGAGACTCCAAACATATTGTTCACCAAGTTAGAAACATATATCAAACCAAACAACAAAGATTGAAACAATACAGAAATGAGGTGTGGGATTATGTGGATAATTTCTTCTTGGCATTTAGTATTACTTTTGTTCACAGGGATTTAAATCAACAGCCTGACTCTTTGGCATTTGCAGCAATCAACTTTAAAACTCCGATGTTTCCTAATCTGAAGTTTTAAATTGAAGTCAGACACAGACCCTCAATTACGGATAATATAAAACATTGGCAAGTTTTTAAAGACGATGAGGAAATTCAGAGATTTTTGAAAACCATTGAAGAATTTTCTAACATTTCAATTGATCAAAATGATGAAGATGCAGAAGCAGAAATACACACTACAAAAGTTCTTCAAGATACTATTGTTGGTCACAAGATCATCGAATTGAAGACAAACCATTTGCCTAAGGGTTTGGCTCCATTAGAAAGGTTGTTCGATCATAATGATGTCTCCAAGAAGGCTACTGTCCAAACAGAAGAAACAGGTGTGGAAGACTGCGACATTAGTTCAGATGCAAATCCCAGGTTGGTAAAGGTATCCAGGAAACTGTCACAAAAACAGAAGGAAGCGTATATTGAATTAATGAAACAATATTCAGATATATTTGCTTAGTCTTATGAAGATCTAAAAGTGTTTGCTACAGAGATTATTCAGCACAAAATTCCTCT
>ML789936.1:422153-469592 GCA_009831015.1 Picea engelmannii | reverse complement strand
CCTCTCAAAGACAATTATCCATTACCAAAAATGGATTATATATTACAAAAGGTTGTCGGCGCAAAGAGAATTTATATGCTTGATGGATATTAAGGGTACAATCAAATATCAGTAATGGAAGAAAACAAAAAGAAAACAGCTTTTACCACTCCCTGGGGCACCTTTATGTACGAAAAGATGCCTTTTGGGTTGATGAACGCTGGAGCTACATTTCAAAGGGCTATGGACATCGCTTTTGTTGGCGAGAAAGACAGGTTTTTGGTTATTTACCTTGATGACATCACTATATTTTCAGCGTCAGATGAAGAACATTTACAACACTTGAAGAGGACCTTTGATAAATGCAGGAAGTACGGCATATCACTTAATCCTAAAAAATCACATTTTGCCATGGAGGAAGGAAAGCTTCTTGGACACATCGTTTCGCCTGGAGGAATTAAAATAGATCTGGAAAGAGTAAAGGCTATTCAGCTAATCAACATTCTGAGAAATAAAAAGTCAATTCATTCCTTCATTGTTAAGACTAATTTTTTAAGGAGGCTTATACCTAACTTTGTAGAAATTGTCAAATACATCACTAACATGTTGAAAAAGGATGCAGAAATTAAGTGGATACCAGAGGCGAGAGAGTCCTTCGAAAGGATAAAACAGGATATTGTTCAAGCACTCATTCTAATTAGCCCATATTTTTCTAAAGAGTTCATGATTTTCTCATTTGCATCAGAAAATACCATAGTTGTTGTTCTTCTGCAAAGAAATGAGCAAGGCCACGAGTAGCCTATCTCCTTCTTTGGAAAAACCCTCGGGGACTCTGAATTGAAGTATGATCTAATAGAAAAACAAGCCTATGCCTTAGTGAAGGCATTAAAATCTTTCAGAGTGTATATTCTTCAATCAAAAATTATTGCTTATGTCCCAAGCAGTGCAGTCAAAGAAATATTGGTTTAGCCTGATTGTGAAGGTAAGCGGGGAAAATGGATAACTACAATCCTGGAATACGATCTCACCATAAATCCTACTCAGCTGATAAAGGGACAAGGCCTCGCCAAATTAATGACAGAATCCAATTGCAAAGAAATTGGATTATACCATCTCTCAGACATGACATAGGACTCTTCTATCTAGATTGAAGAAATTGATTTACAAATAAACAGCAAGTATGTTTCTTCAGAATGGTACAAAGACATCGTATTTTTTTTGCTAAATTTTCAATCTCCCCCAGAGTTGGATAAATCAAAATACAGATCATTAAAGTTGAGAGTTGTAAAATATTGTATTGTTGATCAGACCCTGTTTTGGAAAGATCCCAATGGTATTCTGTTGAGATGTGTGGACGAAAAGGAGACTAAACAAATCTTTCAAGATCTGCATCATGGTGTCTGCGGAGGTCATCATCATTGGAAGGATACTGCCTTCAAAATTCTTAGAGCAGGCTATTACTGGCCAGTTCTATTCTCATATATTTTTGCTCAGGTCAGGGCATGTGAACCTTGTCAGAAATTTATCGAGAAGCAAAAACTTATATCTATGCCTCTGAAACCAATCATTGCCCACGGACCGTTCCAACAACTGGGATTATATTTCATTAGAGAGATTAATCCCACCTCATCAGGACAGCATAGATGGATTCTTACGGCCACCGATTATTTTACAAAGTGGATAGAAGCAATTCTGACTCGGAATACTACAGACAAGGTAATCATGGAATTTCTAGAGGGATATATTTTTTCCATGTTTGGCTGTCCTAAAAAACTAGTCACTGATAATGCACAGGCTTTTAAGTCAAATTCCATGCTTGAATTCTGCAATAAATACAATATCAAATTGGTTCATTCTACTCCCTACTACCCCTAGGGGAACGGATTGGTTGAATCTTCCAATAAGACACTAGTAAGGATTATCAAAAAGTTCCTTGCAGAAAATAAAAAAGCATGGGATTCCAAGTTAAAGTTTTCTCTATGGGTTGATCGCATCAGCAACAAGAAAGCTATTGGGACATCTCCCTTCCAGATGGTATATGGGACAGAAGCTATCCTTCCAACTCAATTGGGCCTACCAGTCTTGAATTTTCTGCAAGAAGAACAGGAAGAACCCAATGACGTCCAAAGAAGAATTTTTCAGCTCATTGAAGTTCAGCAGGCCAGAGAACAGGTTAACTAGAAAGTTGTTGCTCATCAGAACAAAATCAAGGCTACATTTGATAAAGGAACCAAGAAATATGTTTTCAATGAAGGGGATTTAGTGTTGAGATGGGACGCCAGGAGAGAAGATAAAGAAAAACATGGAAAGTTCGATAATCTATGGTATGGTCCTTTCAGGATAACCAAGGTAATGAACAATAACACTTTTCTCCTACATAATTTAGACAACACTGAAATTTTTTGGGATCTAGTGAATGGGAGGTTCTTGAAGCATTATTTCATCTAAAGGCTCGTCAGGTTAGAGTTAGTACAGTAGGTTTCCTTTCAATAAAGACTCCATATACCCAATGGACTTGTTTTTACAATTATGTTGAGAATAAAAGACAGACAGTCGCAGGGGAATCAATGAATCAGAGATAAAGGAAAGGCAACGGTCTACAGTTCCTGGAGTTTAGTATCAAAACTCCATCCCCGGAAGGAGCCAATGTTAGTCTCTAATTTTGTCTTGGTTTAGTGAGAAACCCTTGTCCTAAACCCTCCTTACCCATTCCTCATTTTTCGTTTTCAGTTGTTTTCCATTTTTATATTTTGGTATTTCGTGGTTTGCATTATAGTCTTTGATGATTTATTTAAGTTTGATTTTGAAAAGACATTGTTTAAAATTGAGGTGTCTCCTTTTATGTCGTTTGAATTTCAAAATTTCAAGTTGTCAAATGCGCTACGGGAATAAGCTTATTCTCATAGCACCAAATAATCATGCCATAACTTGCACCCGCCATCCTGACTTAGTTATGATGACACGATTCATGAATTGAGAATTCATATCCTCCCACGAAAGCTTGGCAATCATTTCCAAATCCATCGGTTTCATAATATAATTGCTATGTACGCACGCAGGGTTCATTTAAAAATCACCTGTTGTTTGATGATCATTATATGTTACCTGTTCGAGTTGGCTTAATTCAGGCTCGCAGGGAGAAATACAGGTATACATTCAAAGCAACAGGATACACTAACAAGTGCAGGTGGTGAATTTGGAACCCGAGGACGACGATTGAAGAATTGGGTTTAATGGCACCAAAGAGGAGCGGACAGGTTGCCAGAATAGAACCAGAAGGTGCCAAACTTCTTGAAGCCTATCCTCAGATGGCACAAAGGCTCAGGGACGCCAGGTGGTTTGAGTTTCTCACCACATTTCAGGGTTATGATGAGCAGTTTTCCATTGAATTCGCTCTGAACTTCGATGGTCACGAAGTCGAAATTGGTAAGATGGTGATGTTAGTGACAGAGAAGACTATAGAAAAGGCTTGCAGGCTCGTGTTTGGAGGGGAAATATGGTGGAAGAAGGATCATGTGGTTACGGAATTTGTAAATCAATTCCTCCTTCCAGATAAGCAGAATCCAAATTGGAGAAAGGGAATACCTCGCAATTGGGTTCGACCCGAATGGCACACTGCTCTGGTGGTGATTCACAGGTACATCACTTGCGAAGGAAGGTTTTCATTGGTCTACATCTACCATATCAGAATACCGATGCATCTAAATGGTGATTACCCTTTAAATCTTCCTTATTTTCTGCTTAAAAGTTTGACAAAAATGTCCAAGAAAGTGCAGTCAATTTCCACTAATGCTAAAGGCAATTTGTTCCATCAAGTCCTGATTAAAACCCTAGTCATTTCTTCCCTAAACGAATTACAGAAGCCCTGGAACTGGCTCACGCAATCCTTAAAACCTATCACTCAGTCTAATAAGCAAAAAAAGGATAAAGGGAGGAAGACCATTAAATAGAGCCGAGATATTTATGATGAAAACCCTGTGAAAGATGAGTCTTCTGATATCAAGGTAACTAAGAAGAGAAGAAGAAAGAGACCTAGATGGGAGCCCAAAATTCAAATGATTCCTGAGGAAGATGTTAAAGGGGAGACAGAGTCAAATAATGATATTGTTTCTCAAACTACAAATAAGTCTGAAATGCCATCGGCCAGCAAAAGGAGCATTGCAATCAAAGGAAAAAAGGATAAAGGTGTGTGTGTATCACAGAAACCTCAGAGAAATTTGACTAGGGTTACTAATAAGTATAGGCTGAAGTCAAAGGAAATGTTCAATTCGTCAATCAAAGAAGAAAACACCATAATCATAGAAGATGATTATGAGGATGTTGAAACAAGTACTAGGAAAAAAGAAAAAAAGAACCCATTACCCAAGAAATATGTCAGCAAAGGAAAGGGAATACTTACACCACCTACAAGCCCTATAATGAGAGCTTCAACTAGATTAGAAAAAGATAAAGAGATGGATAAAGGCATCAATGAATTCCCTGAAGAAAAACAGGATTACTTGGAAGACTCAGATTACTTACCAGATGTACCTGTAGCTTTAGATTCATCAAGTTCCAAGGAAGAACATAGCTCAAAATTAATCTCAAAATACCATGTTAAAGCCAAGGAACTTAGTGTTGCCTTAAATCTGAATGAAACTGCACCTTCTGAAGAATGCTCAAGATTCAGGGTTGAGCTAAGAACTGATAAGGAAAAGATTAAGGAATTTCAGAAAACAATAAAACAATTAAAGAAGGAAAAGGTGCAGATAGAATAGTGGAATGCTCACCAGCAAGAAAGGATTCAAGGTCTAAAAAATAAGAAGMAAGAGCAAAGGGCATTGCTTAAGGAACTCAGGGAAATTAATTTTAGACTCTACTGGCACAATGTTGTGCTAACCACAAAGCTCAAGAAGAAAAACGCCAAAGCCACTGCTGCGATTTTATCCTAAAGGTAACATGAAKATTTGTTACAATTTTGTTTAAATGTTCTCTAGGAGATATGGCAAAAGATTATTCATTTTGATCAGGGAAATGCTAAGACTTCGATCTGTTTTACAGAGTCAAACAAAATCCCTATTTTGTAGAGTCAAATGTAATGCTGGCAATATTTGTTATATCAAGTTGTTGAGTTGTGGACTATTTTGGGGGGTAGAAGCTCATTTTGAGTGAACTACTTTAGGAGTTGGATACTTTTTTATTCTAGTCATTAAAGTTTGTTCTAGATAATAGGATCTGGAAGTTTTTATAGATAGTTTAAATAGACAGAAGAGAGACCATGTTGAGGGGGAAAAAAGGGAGATCCGGAGAAACTTTTTGTCGAGCTTATTGTAAAAGACATTTATGTTCAATTGACACTCAATAGCAAAGGCATATGGATGGTTAGACCTTCTTTTTTCTACTATGTTATTTCGTTCTTCATGCTTGAATTTATTATTCAGATTGCAATGCTTTTTTATTCTTGAATGTTAATTTATACAGTGAAGATTTTGTTGTAGAGATAATTTTCAAGTAATGATGTCAAGTTGATACCCTTGTTTCTTTATAATATATTGAGACGAAAACTCTTGTGAAGTTGAAAAATTGAAGACTTCACTTTCCTTTTTCTTAAATTGGTTTAATCCATCTATGTATCTACCTATTATTCAGTCAGTGGGATTTGCTATGTTTTTATCTTCATTTTCATGTCATGTTGTAATCTTCACCCAATTTTCAACCACTCTACAAAAACCAAATCATAAAACCTTAAAAATACTTTGCAATAAACGAATGATGCCCTAGCTTGCCCTCTCATAGTCAAGTGCAACTTTAGGGACTAACATTTTTGGCGCCGCTGCCGGGGACGAAGAAAGGAAGATATCTTCCCTGGGGAAACGACAAGTTTAGATTCAGATCTTGATGGTGAACAAGAATTTGGACATTTTCTAAGACTATGATTATTCACCTGGCGACTCCTCTATGGTAATTATGGCTCCTAAAAAAGAAGGGAAAGGACCTGAAATTTTTCAAAATCCTCCACCATTAAATAAGATACCAGTAACAAGGAAAAATCTAGATCCCAAGCCTGTAGCAGCAGTGCCAGATCCTGAAAAAATACTACGAAAACCTAAATTTCTTCCTGGTCAATCTTCACTTTCAAAAGGGAAGTTATCTTCTGAAAATTATCAGGCAGAGTCTTCTGAAATCATCAAAACCCAAGCAAATGAAGATTTGAAACTCGGAAGAGAAATTAAGCTTGTTTTTTAGTCTCATATAGTTTCATTCCCTACAAATGTTTCAGAGTTAAATCCAGAACAAAAGAAGTTGCGTATTGAATTCATTAAACAGGAATATCCAGACTTGTTACCTGAAACTGGAAATTTGAAGATTCCCAGCACACGTGTTAAGAGTGAAACAGAGACTTCTTGGTCATCTTGTGAATCTTTCTCATCTAAGGAGTTTGGATCACATTATTGTTATTTTGATAATCCTATTTTTCTCAGTCCATTAGTTGATCATAGTCCATAAGAGAAATCTTCATCTGCTGAAAGACAAGGTTCAGGGACAGTACATAAGAATTGTAATATACAAGGGATTTTTTCACCTGCAGCATCACCAATCTTGCTCACTCCCAAAGCTCTAAACACAACCAATATGGTCGCAGATAGAATGGACCAAATAGTTGCAGCTAGGTATGCTCCCCTGGTACTTTAACAAGTCATGTATGCTTTCCCACCAAATGATTATATGAGATATTTGCCCAGATTTAATGGAGATGGATCAGTTACTGTTGAAGAGCATTTGAGTTTTTTTTATAGTTTTGCAGACAATTTCAATGTAGAGCATGATGATGTATGGATGAGATTATTCGTATAGAGTTTAAATGGGGAAGCAAGAAAGTGGTTCAGGAGTTTGCCTACTAATTCAATAGTTGATATTGTAGCTTTAGATGAGGCCTTTCTCAATCAATGGGTAGATAAAAAAGACTTTCAATACTACATTACTGAATTTGGTGCTTTAAGGAGGAAACAAGGTGAATCAATACCTGATTTTACCAAAAGGTTCAACCTGATGTATGGTAAAATTCCAGAAGAGATAAAACCTTCAGAGACATCATCTAAAATCACTTTTTCCAATGCATTCGATGTCGAATTTTCCTTATTTCTTAGGGAAAGAAGAGCCACTACCCTCATCCTAATGCAAGATGCAACTATTGAGGTAGAATCAAACATATTAGCATCACACAAATTGAAGTCTAGAAGTGACAGAGATAGAAAAAATAAAAAGGAAGAGTTGCCTTCATCTTCTAATTCAGCATCCGATATTAAAATGGATGAAATGACTAAGATGTTGAAAACTTTGACATATGAGATGGAAAGGTTGAAGATGGAACAAAAATATCCCAATAGACCTGCACAGGAGGGCGGTTACAGAAATCCAAATCAATTCAAGAGACCAAACAATGTACCTCAAATTTTACCAAGACAGAGAAAAAATCAAGATGACCAAAAGGTGTTACCTCCTTTTCAGAATGATGCAATAGATGAGGAGGAAGATAATGATGGTACAAAAGAAGACCCTGCAGTTCATTTGAATGATTATGAATCATCTCCTCTACATGTGACACAGCAAGAATATGAAGATGCTTTGATTGCAAATCAGTTTGAGGAAGGGGATGGAGAGGAGATTGTCCAGCATGAACCTACAGGGAAAAAATACAATCTCAGATCCGGTTCCCAGGCACCTAAAGAAAATATACCTATTTCTACAAAGAAAGCTAGTACTCCAATTAAGACAGGGGAAATCAAAGGTGTTCCCAATGTCCAAGTTGATCATTCATTGAAGCAACCTGTCAAGGATAGCACTGTTGACATAAGGGAACCAGATAAAAATGTTCTTGTTTTCAATTTAGAACATGAAATCAACAAAATCAAGATTCCAGTACCATTATTAGAACACTTGAAGATAGAACCATTGAGAAAAATTGTCCTTAAGGCTCTAGAAGCTCCAACTCATGTCACCTTCTCAGATACAGTCAACCTTGAAGATGAAAACCCTGTCATTACTATTGGACCTCACATTAAAGACAGAATTGATGCCTCTCCACCATTTTACATTTCACTAAATATCCATGACAAGATATCGCATAATTTCTTAATTGATTCTGGTGCTTCGCATAATGTCATGCCTAAGGTGGTGATAGAAGAATTAGGGTTGGACATTACTAGACCATATCATGATCTATATTCTTTTGATTCCAAGAAAGTCAAATTTCTAGGACTTATGAAAGATGTGGTTGTAACTCTTTCCTAATTACCTATGAAGAGTGTGGTATTAGATGTTATCGTGGCTGACAAACAAATAAAATTTGGGATGCTTCTTTCAAGATCTTGGGCTAAAAAGGTAGGTGGCACTCTGTAGATGGAAATTATACCTGTTTTTGGTGGCGAACAATGGAGATTATACAGAGAAATCAGACTAGATTATTTGGTAAGTGATCATGATAATCCCACTAATCATCCTATATATGTTGTAGAAGATGATATGGGTTCTTCTATTCTTCATATGGACGAGGAAATGGGAGAAGTATCAGTCAGAAAGTCAATAACTGCAGTAGGAGATAGTGAAGACCATTTTGTTTGGAAAATGTATTTTGATGGGGCTTGTTCTAAAGTAGGTTCTGGAGCTGGTATTGTCTTCATTTCCCCTACCAAGGAGGTTATTCCAATGTCATATAAACTTGAATTTGACACTACTAATAACATCAGTGAGTATGAAGCTTTGATGTTAGGTTTGAAAGCTGCAAGAGATATGGGAATAAATAAGTTGTTTGTTTTTGGAGACTCTGAACTTATTGTTCACCAGGTTAGAAACATATATCAAACCAAACAGAAAAGATTGAAACAATACGGAAATGAGGTGTGGGATTATGTGGATAATTTCTTCTTGGCATTCAATATTACTTTTGTTCACACGGATTTAAATCAGCAGGCTGACTCTTTGGCATTTGCAACAAGAAACTTTAAAAATCCATTGTTTCCTAATTTGAAGTTTCAAATTGAAGTCAGACACAGGCTCTCAATTCTAGATAATATAAAACATTGGCAGGTTTTTAAAGACGATGAGGAAATTCAGAGATTTTTGAAAACCATTGAAGAATTTTCTAGCATTTCAATTGATCAAGATGACGAAGATGCAGAAGCAGAAATACACACTACAAAAGTTCTTCAAGATACTATTGTTGTTCACAAGATCATCGAATTGAAGAAAAACCATTTTCCTAAGGTTTTGGTTCCATTAGAAAGGTTGTTCGATCATAATGATGTCTCCAAGAAGGTTGTTATCCGAACAGAAGAAACAGATGTGGAAAACTGTGACATTAGTTCAGCTGCAAATCCCAGGTTGGTAAAGGTTTCCAGGAAACTGTCACAAAAAGAGAAGGAAGCATATGTTGAATTAATGAAACAATATTCAGATATATTTGTGGGGTCTTATGAATATCTGAAAGTGTTTGATACAGATATTATTCAGCACAAAATTCCTCTCAAACCTGGATCAAAACCCATAAAGAGAAATACAGGCAATTCAATCCTTTACTGTTACCAATAATAGAAAAGGAGTTGAAGAGGCTGCTAGAAGCAAAAATCATAGTGCCACTGAGATACTTAGAATGGGTAGCAAACCTTGTCTCCGTCAGGAAAAAGAACGGAGAAATAAGGCTTTGTGTAGATTTATGGAATCTAGACAGGCGTTCTCTGAAAGACAATTATCTATTACCAAAAATGGATTATATCTTACAAAAGGTTTTCGATGCAAAGAGAATTTCTATGCTTGATGGATATTTCGGGTACAATCAAATTTCAGTAATGGAAGAAGACAAAAAGAAAACAGCTTTTACCACTCCCTGGGGCACCTTTATGTACAAAAAGATGCATTTTGGGTTGATGAACATTGGAGCTACATTTCAAAGGGCGATGGACATCGCTTTCGTTGGCGAGAAAGATAGGTTTGTGGTTATTTACCTTGATGACATCACTGTATTTTCAGCATCAGATGAAGAACATTTACAACACTTGAAGCAGACCTTTGAGAAATGCAGGAAGTACATCATATCACTTAATCCTAAAAAATCACATTTTTCCATGGAGGAAGGAAAGCTTCTTGGACACATCGTTTCACCTGGAGGAATTAAAATAGATCTAGAAAGAGTAAAGGCTATTTAGCTAATCGACATTCCGAGAAATAAAAAGTCAATTCAGTCCTTCATTGGCAAGATTAATTTTTTAAGGAGGTTTATACCTAACTTTCCAAAAAATGTCAAATACATCACTGGCATGTTGAAAAAGGATGCAGAAATTAAGTGGATACCAGAGGCAAGAGAATCCTTCGAAAGGATCAAACAGGCTATTGTTCAGGCACCTGTTCTAATTAGCCCATATTTTTCTAAAGTGTTCATGATTTTCTCACTTGCATCAAAAAATGCCATAGCTGTTGTTCTTCTGCAAAGAAATGAACAAGGCCACGAAAAACCTATCTCCTTCTTTAGAAAAACTCTCAAGGACTCTGAATTGAAGTATGATCTAATAGAAAAATTGGCCTATGCCTTAGTGAAGGCCTTAAAATCTTTCAGAGTGTATATTCTTCAATCAAAAATTATTACTTATGTCCCAAGCAGTGTAGTCAAAGAAATATTGGTTCAGCCTGATTATGAAGGTAAGCAAGGGAAATGGATAACGAAAATCCTGGAATATGATCTCACCATAAAGCCTACTCAGTTGATAAAGGGACAAGGCCTTGCCAAATTAATGACAAAATCCAATTGCAAAGCAATTGGATTATACCATCTTTCAGACATGACACAGGACTCTTCTGTCCAAATTGAAGAAATTGATTTACAAATAAACAGCAAGTATGTTTCTTCAGAATGGTACAAAGACATCGTATTTTTTCTGTTGAATTTTCAATCTCCCCCAGAGTTGGATAAATCAAAATGTAGATCATTAAAGTTGAGAGTTGTAAAATATTGTATTGTTGATCAGACCATGTTTTGGAAACATCCCAACGATTTTCTGTTGAGATGTGTGGACGAAAAGGAGGCTAAACAAATCTTTCAAGATCTGCATCATGGTGTCTGCGGAGGTCATCATCATTGGAAGGCTATTGCCTTCAAAATTCTTAGAGCATGATATTACTGGCCAATTCTATTCTCATATATTTTTGCTCAGGTCAGGGCATGTGAACATTGTCAGAAATTTGACGAGAAGCAGAAACTTATATCTCTGCCTCTGAAACCAATCATTGCCCACAGACCGTTCCAACAAGTGGGATTACATTTCATTGGAGAGATTAATCCCACCTCATCAGGACAGCATAGATGGATTCTTAAAGCCACCGATTATTTTACAAAGTGGATAGAAGCAATTCTGACTTGGAATACTACAGACAAGGTAATCATGGAATTTCTAGAGGGATATATTTTTTCCAAGTTTGGTTGTCCTAAAAAACTGCTCACTGATAATGCACAGGCTTTTAAGTCGAATTCCATGCTTGAATTCTACAATAAATACAATATCATATTTGTTCATTCTACTCCCTACTACCCCCAGGGGAACGAATTGGTTGAATCTTCCAATAAGACACTGGTAAGGATTATCAAAAGGTTGCTGGCAGAAAATAAACAAGCATGGGATTCCAAGTTAAAGTTTTCTCTATGGGTTGATCGCATCAGCAACAAGAAAGTTATTGGGACATCTCCATTCCAGATGGTATATGGGACAGAAGTTATCCTTCCAACTCAATTGGGCCTACCAGTCTTGAAGTTTCTGCAAGAAGAACAGGAAGAACCCAATGACGTCCAAAGAAGAATTTTTCATCTCATTGAAGTTTAGTAGGCCAGAGAATAGGTTAACTAGAAAACTGTTGCTCATCATAACAAAATCAAGGCTTCATTTGATAAAGGAACCAAGAAAGATGTTTTCAATGAAGGGGATTTATTGTTGAGATGGGACACCAGGAGAGAAGATAAAGCAAAACATGAAAAGTTCGATAATCTATGGTATGGTCATTTCAGGATAACCATAACACTTTTCTCCTACATAATTTAGACAACACTGAAATTTTTGAGGGCCCAGTGAACGGGAGGTTCTTTAAGCATTATTTCATCTAAAGGCTCGTCAGTTTAGAGTTAGTACAGTAGGTTTCCTTTCAATAAAGACTCCATATACCCAATGGACTTGTTTTTACAGTTATGCTGAGAATAAAAGATAGACAGTCGAAGAGGAATCAATGAATCAGAGATAAAGGAAAGGCGATGGTTTGCAGTTCTTGGAGTTTAGTATCAAAACTCCATCCCCAGAAGGAGCCAATGTTAGTCTCTAATTTTGTCTTGGTTTAGTGAGAAACCCTTGTCCTAAACCCTCCTTACCCATTCCTCATTTTTTCGTTTTCACTTGTTTTCCATTTTTAGATTTTGGTATTTCATGGTTTGCATTATAGTCTTTAATGATTTATTTAAGTTTGATTTTGAAAAGACATTGTTTAAAATTGAGGTATCTCCTTTTATTCCGTTTGAATTTAAAAATTTCAAGTTGTCAAACGCGCTACTGGAATAAGCTTATTCTCATAGCGCCAAATAATCATGCCAAAACTTGTGCCTGCCATTCCGATTTAGTTATGATGACATGATTCATGAATTGAGAATTCATATCCTCCCACAAAATCTTGGAAATCATTTCCAAATCCATCTGTTTAAGAATATAATTGATATGTACACACGTAGGGTTCATTTCAAAATCACCTGTTGCTTCATGATCATTATATGTTACCTGTTCGAGTTGGCTTAATTCAGGCTTGCACGGAGAAATGTAGGTATCCATTCAAAGCAACATGATACACTAACAAGTGCAGGTGGTGAATTTGGAACCCGAGGACGACGGTTGCATAATTGGGTTTAATGGCGCCAAAGAGGAGTGGACAAGTTGCCAGAATAGAACCAGAAGGTGTCGAACTTCTTGAAGCCTATCCTCAGATGGCCCAAAGGTTCAGGGACGCGAGGTGGTTTGAGTTTCTCACCACATTTCAGGGTTATGATGAGCAGGTTTCCATGGAATTCGCTCTGAACTTCGATGGTCATGAAGTTGAAATTGGTAAGATGGTGATGTTTGTGACATAGAAGACTATAGAAAAGGCTTGCAGGCTCGTGGTTGGAGGGGAAAGATGGTGGAAGAAGGAGCACGTGGTTACTGAATTTGTAAATCAATTCCTTCTTCCAGATTAGCAGAATCCAGATTGGAGAAGGGGAATACCTCGCAATTGGGTTCGACCCGAATGGTACACTGCTCTAGTGGTGATTCACAGGTACATCACTTGCGAACGAAGGTTTTCATTGGTCTACATCTACCATATCATAATACTAATGCATCTAAATGGTGATTACCCTTTAAATCTTCCTTATTTTCTGCTTAAAAGTTTGACAAAAATGTCCAAGAAAGTGCGGTCAATTTCCACTAATGCTAAAGGCAGTTTGCTCCATCAAGTCCTGATTAAAACCCTAGTCATTTCTACCCTGAACGAATTACAGAAGCCCTGGAATTTTCTCACGCAATCCTTAAAACCTATCACTTGGTCCAATAAGCAAAAAAAGGGCAGAGGGAGGAAGACCATTAAACAGAGCCGAGATATTTCTGATGAAAATCCTGTGAAAGATGAGTCTTCTGATATCAAGGTAACTAAGAAGAGCAGAAGTAAGAGACCTAGATGGGAGCCCGAAATTGAAATGCTTCCTGATGAATATGTTAAATGGGAGATAGAGTCAGATAATGGTCTCGCTGCTCAAACTACAGTCAAGTCTGAAATGCCATCGACCAGCGAAAGGAGCGTTGCAATCAAAGGAAAAAAGGATAAAGGTGTGTGTGTATCACAGAAACCTCGAAGAAATTCGACTAGGGTTACTAATAATTATAGGCTGAAGTCAAAGGAAATGTTCAATCCATCAATCAAAGAAGAAAACACCATAATCATAGAAGATGATTCTGAGGATGTTGAACCAAGTACCAGGAAAAAAGCAAAAAAGACCCCATTACCCAAGAAATCTGTCAGAAAAGGAAAGGGAATACTTACACCACCTACAGGCCCTGTAACGAGAGCTTCAACTAGATTAGCAAAAGCTAAAGAGATGGATAAAGGCATCAGTGAATTCCCTGAAGAAAAACAGGATTACTTGGAAGACTCGGATTACTTACCAAATGTACCTGGAACTTTAGATTCATCAAGTTCCAAAGAAGAACATAGCTCAGAATTAATCTCAAAATACCAGGTTAAAGCCAAGGAACCTAGTGTTGCCTTAAATCTGAATGAAACTGCACCTTCTAAAGAATGCTCAAGATCCAGGGTTGAGATAAGAACTGATAAGGAAAAGATTAAGGAATTTCATAAAACAATAAAACAATTAAAGAAGGAAAAGGCACAGATAGAACAGTGGAATGCTTCCCAGCAAGAAAGAATTCAAGGTCTTAAAAAGAAGAAGAAAGATCAAAGGGAATTACTTAAGGAACTCAGGGAAATTAATTTTAGACTCTACTGGCACAATGTTGTGCTAACCACAAAGCTCAAGCAGAAAATTGCCAAAGCCACTGCTACGATTTTATCCTAAAGGTAACATGAAGATTTGTTACAATTTTGTTTAAATGTTCTCCAGGAGATATGGAAAAAGATTATTCGTTTTGATCAGGGAAATGCTAAGGCTTCGATCTGTTTTACAGATTCAAACAAAATCCCTATTTTGTAGAGTCAAATGTAATGCTGGCAATATTCGTTATATCAAGTTGTTGAGCTGTGGACTATTTTGGGGGGTAGAAGCTCATTTTGAGTGAATTACTTTAGGAGTTGGATACTTTTCGATTCTAGTCATTAAAGGTTGTTCTAGATAATAGGATCGGGAAGTTTTTATAGATAGTTTAAATAGACAGAAGAGAGACCATGTTGAGGGGAAAAAAAGGGAGATCCAGAGAAACTTTTTGTGGAGCTTATTGTAAAAGACATTTATGTTAAATTGACTCTCAATAGCAAAGGCATATGGATGGTTAGACCTTATTTTTCCTACTCTTTTATTTCATTCTTCATGCTTGAATTTATTATTCAGATTGCAATGATTTTTTATTCTTGAATGTTAATTTATACAGTGAAGATTTTGTTGTAGAGATAATTTTCAAGTAATGATGTCAAGTTGATACCCTTGTTTCTTTATAATATATTGAGACGAAAACTCTTGTGAAGTTGACAAATTGAAGACTTCACTTTCCTTTTTCTTAAATTGGTTTAATCCATCTATTTATCTACCTATTATTCAGTCAGTGGGATATGCTATGTTTTTATCTTGATTTTCATGTCATGTTGTAATCTTGACCCAATTTTCAACCACTCTACAAAAACCAAATCATAAAACCTTAAAAATACTTTGCAATAAACGAATGATGCCCCTAGCTTGCCCTATCACAGTGAAGTGCAACTTTAGGGACTAACATTTTTGACACCGGTGACGGGGACGAAGAAACGAAGATATCTTCCTTGGGGAAATGACAAGTTTAGATTCAGATCTTGATGGTGAACAAGATTTTGGACATTTTCTAAGACTGTGATTATTCACCTGGCGACTCCTCTGTGGTAATTCTGGCTCCTAAAAAAGATGGGAAAGGACCTAAAATTCCTCAAAATCCTCCACCATCAAATAAGAGACCAGTAACAAGGAAAAATCCATATCCCGAGCCTGTAGTAGCAATGCCAGATCCTGAAAAAATACTAAGAAAACCTAAAGTTCTTCCTGGTCAGTCTTCACTTTCAAAAGGGAAGTTATCTTCAGAAAATTCTCAGGCAGAGTCTTCTGAAATCATCAAAACCCAAGAAAATGAAGATTTGAAACCCGAAAGTGAAATTAAGCATGTCGTTGAGTCTGATATACTTTCATTCCCTACAAATGTTTCAGAGTTAAATCCAAAACAAAAGAAGTTTGTTATTGAACTCATTAAACAGGAATATCCAGACTTGTTACCTGAAATTGGAAATTTGAAGATTCCCAGCACACGTGTTAAGAGTGAAACAGAGACTTCTTGGTCATCTTGTGAATCTTTCTCATCTAAGGAGTTTGGATCACATTATTGTTATTTTGATAATCCTTTGTTTCTCAGTCCATTAGCTGATCATAGTCCAGAAGAGAAATCTCCATCTGTTGAAAGACAAGGTTCAGGGACAGTACATAAGAATTGTAATATACAAGGGATTTTTTCACCTACAGCATCACCAATCTTGCTCACTCCCAATGCTCTAAACACAGTGAATATGGCTGCAGACAGAATGGACCAAATAGTTGCAGCTAGGTATGCTCCCCTGGTACTTCCACAAGTCATGTATGTTTTTCCACCAAATGATTATATGAGATATTTGCCCAGATTTAATGGAGATGGATCAGTTACTGTTGAAGAGCATTTGAGTTTGTTTTATAATTTTGCAGACAATTTCAATGAAGAGCATGTTTATGTGTGGATGAGATTATTCGTACAGAGTTTAAATGGGGAAGCAAGAAAGTGGTTCGGGAGTTTGCCCGATAATTCAATAGCTGATATTGTAGCTTTAGATGACGCCTTTCTCAATCAATGGGTAGATAAAAAAGACTTTCAATACTACATTACTGAATTTGGTGCTTTAAGGAGGAAACAAGGTGAATCAATACATGATTTTACCAAAAGGTTTGACCTGATGTATGGTAAAATTCCAGAGGAAATAAAACCTTCAGAGACATCAGCTAAAATCACTTTTGTCAATGCATTCGATGCCGAATTTTCCTTGTTTCTTAGGGAAAGAAGAACCACTATCCTCAGTCTAATGCAAGATGCATCTATTGAGGTAGAATCAAACATATTAGCAGCAGACAAATTAAAGTCTAGAAGTGACAGAGATAGAAAAAAGCAAAAGGAAGAGTTGCCTTCATCTTCTAATTCAGCATCTGATATTAAAATGGATGAAATGACTAAGATGTTGAAAAATTTGACATCTGAGATGGAAAGGTTGAAGATGGAACAAAAACAGCCCAATAGACCTGCACAGAAGGGCAGTTACAGAAATCCAAATCAGTTCAGGAGACCAAACAATGTACCTCAAATTTTACAAAGAGAAATAAAAAATCAAGATGACCAAAAGTTGTTACCTCCTTTTCGGAATAATGTAGTAGATGAGGAGGAATATAATGATGGTATAGAAGAAGACCCTGCAGTTCATTTGAATGATTCTGAATCATCTCCTCTACATGTGACACAACAAGAATATGAATATTCTTTGATTGCAAATCAGTTTGAGGAAGGGGATGGAGAGCAGACTGTCCAGCATGAACCTACAGGGAAAAAATACAATCTCAGATCTATTTCCCAGACACCTAAAGCATATATACCTATTTCTACAAAGAAATCCAGTACTCCAGTTAAGATAGGGGCAATCAAAGGTGTTCCCAATGTCCAAGTTGATCATTCATTGAAGCAACCTGTCAAGGATAGCACTGCTGACATAAGGGAACCAGATAAAAATGTTCATGTTTTCAATTTAGAACATGAAATCAACAAAATCAAGATTCCAGTACCATTATTAGAACTCTTGAAGACAAAACCATTCAGAAAAATTGTCCTTAAGGCTCTAGAAGCTCCAGCTCATGTCACCTTCTCAGATACAGTCAACCTTGAAGATGAAAACCCTGCCATTACTATTGGACCTCACATTGAAGACAGAATTGATGCCTCTCCACCATTTTACATTTCACTAAATATCCATGACAAGATATTGCATAAGTGCTTAATGGATTCTGGTGCTTCGCATAATGTCATGCCTAAGGTGGTGATGGAAGAATTAGGGTTGGACATTACTAGACCATATCATTATCTATATTCTTTTGATTCCAAGAAAGTCAAATGTCTTGGACTTATGAAATATGTGATTGTAACTCTTTCCTAATTACCTATGAAGAGTGTGGTATTAGATGTTATCGTGGCTGACATACCACCAAAATTTGGGATGCTTCTTTCAAGATCTTGGGCTAAAAAGGTAGGTGGCACTCTACAGATGGACCTTATCTATGCAACCATACCTGTTTTTGGTGGCCAACAACAGAGATTATACATAGAAATCAGACTGGCTTATTTGGTAAGTGATCACGATAATCCCACGAATCATCCTATATATGTTGTAGAAGATGATCTAGGTTCTTCTATTTTTCATATGGATGAGGAAATGGCAAAAGTATTAGTCAGAAAGTCAATAACTGCAGTAGGAGATAGTGAAGACCATTTTGTTTGGAAAATGTATTTTGATGGGGCTTGTTCTAAAGAAGGTTATGGAGCTGGTATTGTCTTCATTTCCCCTACCAAGGAGGTTATTCCAATGTCATATAAACTTGAATTTGACACTACTAATAACATCAGTGAGTATGAATCTTTGTTGTTAGGTTTGAAAGCTGCAAGAGATATAGGAATAAATACGTTGTCTATTTTTGGAGACTCCAAACTTAGTATTCACCAGGTTAGAAACATATATCAAACCAAACAGTAAAGATTGAAACAATACATAAATGAGGTGTGGGATTATGTGGATAATTTCTTATTGGCATTCAATATTACTTTTGTTCATAGGGATTTAAATCAGGAGGCTGACTCTTTGGCATTTGCAGCAAGCAACTTTAAAACTCTGATGTTTCCTAATATGAAGTTTCAAATTGGAGTTAGACACAGACCCACAATTCCAGATAATATAAAACATTGGCAGGTTTTTAAAGACGATGAGGAAATTCAGAGATTTTTGAAAACCATTGAAGAATTTTCTAACATTTCAATTGATCAAGATGACGAAGATGCAGAAGTAGAAATACACACTACAAAAGTTCTTCAAGATACTATTTCTGGTCACAAGATCATCGAATTGAATACAAACCATTTGCCTAAGGGTTTGGTTCCATTACAAAGGTTGTTCGATCATAATGATGTCTCCAGGAAGCATGTTATCCAAACAGAAGAAATAGATGTGGAAGACTGTGACATTAGTTCAGATGCAAATCCCAGGTTGGTAAAGGTATCCAGGAAACTGTCACAAAAAGAGAAGGAAGCGTATATTGAATTAATGAAACAATATTCAGATATATTTTCCTAGTCTTATGAATATCTGAAAGTGTTTGATACAGAGATTATTCAGCACAAAATTCCTCTCAAACCTGGATCAAAACCCGTAAAGCAGAAATTCAGG
The DNA here is from genome assembly GCA_009831015.1 of Picea engelmannii. Taxonomy (NCBI): domain Eukaryota; kingdom Viridiplantae; phylum Streptophyta; class Pinopsida; order Pinales; family Pinaceae; genus Picea; species Picea engelmannii. The sequence goes on along the minus strand of ML789936.1, from coordinate 450,383 downwards.
CAATTCAATCCTTTATTGTTACCAATAGAAGAAAAGGAGTTGAAGAGGCTGCTAGAAGCAAAAATCATAGTGCCACTTAGATACTTAGAATAGGTAGCAAACCTTGTGCTCGTCAGGAAAAAGAACAGAGAAATAAGCCTTTGTGTAGATTTCTGGAATCTAAACAGGTGTTCTCTGAAAGACAATTATCCATTACCAAAAACGGATTATATCTTACAAAAGGTTGTCGACGCAAAGTGAATTTATATGCTTGATGGATATTCAGGGTACAATCAAATATCAATAATGGAAGAAGACAAAAAGAAAACAGCTTTTACCACTCCCTGGGGCACCTTTATGTACAAAAAGATGCCTTTTGGGTTGATGAACATTGGAGCTACATTTCAAAGGGTGATGGACATCGCTTTCACTGGTGAGAAATACAGGTTTGTGGTTATTTTCCTTGATGACATCACTGTATTTTTAGCGTCAGATGAAGAACATTTACAACACTTGAAGCAGACCTTTGAGAAATGCAGGAAGTACGACATATCACTTAATCCTAAAAAATCACATTTTGCCATGGAGGAAGGAAATCTTCTTGGACACATCGTTTCACCTGGAGGAATTAAAATAGATCCAGAAAGAGTAAAGGCTATTCATCTAATCGACATTCTGAGAAATAAAAATTCAATTCAGTCCTTCATTGGTAAGATTAATTTTTTAAGGAGGTTTATACCTAACTTTGCAGAAATTGTCAAATACATCACTGACATGTTGAAAAAGGATGCAAAAATTAAGTGGATACCAGAGGCGAGAGAATCCTTCGAAAGGATCAAATAGGTTATTGTTCAGGCACCCATTCTAATTAGCCGAGATTTTTCTAAAGAGTTCATGATTTTCTCATTTGCATCAGAAAATACCATAGTTATTGTTCTTCTGCAAAGAAATGAGAGAGGCCACGAGAAGCCTATCTCCTTCTTTAGCAAAACCCTCAGGGACTTTGAATTGAAGTATGATCTAATAGAAAAACAGGCCTATGCCTTAGTGAAGGCCTTAAAATCTTTCAAAGTGTATATTCTTCAATCAAAAATTATTGCTTATGTCCCAAGCAGTGCAGTCATAGAAATATTGGTTCGGCCTGATTGTGAAGGTAAGCGGGGGAAATGGATAACCAAAATCCTGGAGTACGATCTCACCATAAAGCCTACTCAGCTGATAAAGGGACAAGGCCTCGCCAACTTAATGACAGAATCCAATTGCAAAGCAATTGGATTATACCATCTTTTAGACATGACACAGGACTCTTCTGTCCAGATTGAAGAAATTGATTTACAAATAAACAACAAGTATGTTTCTTCATAATGGTACAAAGACATCATATTTTTTCTGCTGAATTTTCAATCTCCCCCAGAGTTGGATAAATCAAAATACAGATCATTAAAGTTGAGAGATGTAAAATATTGTATTGTTGATCAGACCATGTTTTGGAAAGACCCCCAACAGTTTTCTATTGAGATGTGTTGACGAAAAGGAGGCTAAACAAATCTTTCAAGATCTACATCATGGTGTGTGCGGAGGTCATCATCATTGGAAGGCTACTGCCTTCAAAATTCTTAGAGCAGGCTATTACTGGCCAGTTCTATTCTCAGATATTTTTTCTCAGGTCAGGGCATGTGAACCTTGTCAGAAATTTGTCGGGAAGCAGAAACTTATATCTCTGCCTCTGAAACCAATCATTGCCCACAGACCGTTCCAATAGTGGGGATTAGATTTCATTGGAGAGATTAATCCCACCTCATCAGGACAGCATAGATGGATTCTTACGGCCACCGATTATTTTACAAAGTGGATAAAGCAATTCCGACTCGAAATACTACAGACAAGGTAGTCATGGAATTTCTAGAGGGATATATTTTTTCCAGGTTTGGCTGTCCTAAAAAACTGGTCACTGATAATGCACAGGATTTTAAGTCAAATTCCATGCTTGAATTCTGCAATAAATACAATATCAAATTGGTTCATTCTACTCCCTGCTACTCCCAGGGGAACGGATTGGTTGAATCTTCCAATAAGACACTGGTAAGGATTATCAAAAAGTTGTTGGCAGAAAATAAAAAAGCATGGGATTCCAAGTTAAAGTTTGCTCTATGGGTTGATCGCATCAGCAACAAGAAATCTATTGGGACATCTCCCTTCTAGATGGTATATGGGACAGAAGTTATCCTTCCAACTCAATTGGGCCTGCCAGTCTTGAAGTTTCTGCAAGAAGAACAGGAAGAACCCAATGAAGGCCAAAGAAGAATTTTTCAGCTCATTGAAGTTCAGCAGGCCAGAGAACGGGTTAACTAGAAATTTTTTGCTCATCAGAACAAAATCAAGGCTACATTTGATAAAGGAACCAAGAAAGATGTTTTCAATGAAGGGGATTTAGTGTTGAGATGGGACGCCAGGAGAGAAGATAAAGAAAAACATGGAAAGTTCTATAATCTATGGTATGGTCCTTTCAGGATAACCAAGGTAATGAACAATGGCACTTTTCTCCTACATAATTTAGACAACACTGAAGTTTTGGGGGCCCAGTGAATGGGAGGTTCTTGAAGCATTATTTCATCTAAAGGCTCTTCAGTTTAGAGTTAGTACAGTAGGTTTCGTTTCAATAAAGACTCCATATACCCAATGGACTTGTTTTTACGGTTATGCTGAGAATAAAAGACAGGCAGTCGCAGGGTAATCAACGAATCAGAGATAAAGGAAAGGCAACGGTCTGCAGCTCTTGGAGTTTAGTATCAAAACTCCATCCCTAGAAGGAGCCAATGTTAGTCTCTAATTTTTTCTTGGTTTAGTGAGAAACCCTTGTCCTAAACCCTCCTTACCCATTCCTCATTTTTCGTTTTCAGTTGTTTTCCATTTTTAGATTTTGGTATTTTGTGGTTTGCATTATAGTCTTTGATGATTTATTTAAGTTTGATTTTGAAAAGACATTGTTTAAAATTGAGGTGTCTCCTTTTATGCAATTTGAATTTCAAAATTTCAAGTTGTCAAGCGCGCTACGGGAATAAGCTTATTCTCGTAGCACCAAATAATCATACCATAACTTACACCTGCCATCCCGATTTAGTAATGATGACACGATTCATGAATTGAGAATTTGTATCCTCCCACGAAATCTTGGAAATCATTTCCAAATCCATCAGTTTCATAATATAATTGCTATGTACGCGCACAGGGTTCATTTCAAAATCACTTGTTGCTTGATGATCATTATATGTTACCTGTTTGAGTTGTCTTAATTCAGGCTTGCAGGGAGAAATGCAGGTATCCATTCAAAGAAACAGGATACACTAACAAGTGCAGGTGGTGAATTTGGAACCCGAGGACGACGGTTGCAGAATTGGGTTTAATGGCACCAGAGAGGAGCGGACAGGTTGCCAGAATAGAACCAGAAGTTGTCGAACTTATTGAAGCCTATCCTCAGATGGCCCAAAGGTTCAGGGACGCCAGGTGGTTTGATTTTCTCACCACATTTCAGGGTTATGATGAGCACATTTCCATGGAATTCTCTCTGAACTTCGATGGTCACGAAGTCAAAATTGGTAAGATGGTGATGTTAGTGACAGAGAAAACTATAGAAAAGGCTTGCAAGCTTGTGGTTGGAGGAGAAATATGGTGGAAGAAGGAGCATGTGGTTACTAAATTTGTAAATCAATTCCTCCTTCCAGATAAGTAGAATCCAGATTAGAGAAGGGGAATACCTCGCAATTCGGTTCGACCCGAATGGCACACTGCTCTAGTGGTGATTCACAGGTACATCACTTGCGAAGGAAGGTTTTCATTGGTCTACATTTACCATATCAGAATACTGATGCATCTAAACGGTGATTACCCTTTAAATATTCCTTATTTTATGCTTAAAAGTTTGACAAAAATGTCCAAGAAAGTGCAGTCAATTTCCACTAATTCTAAAGGCAGTTTGTTCCATCAAGTCCTGATTAAAACCCTAGTCATTTTTTCCTTGATCAAATTACAGAAGCCCTGGAACTGGCTCACACAATCCTTAAAACCTATCACTCAGTCCAATAAGCAAAGAAAGGGCAGAGGGAGGAAGACCATTAAACAAAGCCGAGATATTTCTGATGAAAACCCTGTGAAAGATGAGTCTTCTGATATCAAGGTAACTAAGAAGAGAAAAAGTAAGAGACCTAGATGGGAGCCTGAAATTGAAATGCTTCCTTAGGAATATGTTAAAGGGGAGACAGATTCAGATAATCATCTCACTGCTCAAACTACAGTCAAGTCTGAAATGCCATCGACCAGCAAAAGGAGCGTTGCAATCAAAGGAAAAAAGGATAAAGGTGTGTGTGTATCACAGAAACCTCGGAGAAATTCGACTAGGGTTACTAATAAGTATAGGCTAAAATCAAAGGCAATGTTCAATCCACCAATCAAAGAAGAAAACACCATAATCATAGAAGATGATTCTAAGTATGTTGAAACAAGTACTAGGAAAAAAGCAAAAAATACCCCATTACCCAATAAATCTGTAAGCAAAGGAAAGGGAATACTTACACCACCTACAGGCCCTGTAACGAGAGCTTAAACTAGATTAGCAAGAGCTAAATATATGGCTAAAGGCATCAGTGAATTCCCTGAAGAAAAACAGGATTACTTGGAAGACTCAGATTACTTACCAGATGTACCTGGAGCTTTAGATTCATCAAGTTTCGAGGAAGAACATAGCTCAGAATTAATCTCAAAATACCAGGTTAAAGCCAAGGAACCTAGTGTTGCCTTAAATCTGAATGAAACTGCACCTTCTGAAGAATGCTTAGGATTCAGGGTTAAGAAAAGAACTGATAAGGAAAAGATTAAGGAATTTCAAAAAACAATAAAACAATTAAAGAAGGAAAAGGCGCAGATAGAACAGTGGAATGCTCGCCAGCAAGAAAGGATTCAAGGTCTTAAAAAGAAGAAGAAAGAGCAAAGGGCATTGCTTAAGGAACTCAGGGAAATTAATTTCAAACTCTACTGGCACAATGTTGTGCTAACCAAAAAACTCAAGCAGAAAATGCCAAAGCCACTGCTTTGATTTTATCCTAAAGGTAACATGAAGATTTGTTACAATTTTGTTTAAATGTTCTCCAGGAGATATGGCAAAAGATTATTCATTTTGATCAGGGAAATGCTAATACTTCGATCTGTTTTACATATTCAAACAAAATCCCTATTTTGTAGAGTCAAATGTAATGCTAACAATATTTGTTATATCAAGTTGTTGAGTTGTGGACTATTTTGGAGGGTAGAAGCTCATTTTGAGTCAATTACTTTAGGAGTTGGATACTTTTCTATTCTAGTCATTAAAGGTTGTTATAGATAATGGGATCTGGAAGTTTTTATAGATAGTTTAAATAGACAGAAGAGAGACCATGTTGAGGGGAAAAAAGGGGAGATCCAGAGAAACTTTTTGTGGAGTTTATTGTAAAAGACATTTATGTTCAATTGACACTCAATAGAAAAGGCATATGGATGGTTAGACCTTCTTTTTTCTACTTTTATATTTCATTTTTCATGCTTGAATTTATTATTCAGATTGCAATGCTTTTTCATTCTTGAATGTTCATTTATACAGTGAAGATTTAGTTGTAGAGATAATTTTCAAGTAATGATGTCAAGCTGATACCCTTGTTTCTTTTTAATATATTGAGACGAAAACTCTTGTGAAGTTGACAAATTGAAGACTTCACTTTCCTTTTTCTTAAATTGGTTTAATCCATCTATGTATCTACCCATTATTCAGTCAATGGGATATGCTATGTTTGAATCTTGATTTCCATGTCATGTTGTAATCTTGACCCAATTTTCAACCACTCTACAAAAACCAAATCATAAAACCTTAAAAATACTTTGCAATAAACGAATGATGCCCTAGCTTACCCTCTCATAGTCAAGTGCAACTTTAGGGACTAACACTTGGCACAAATATTGAGATAATTTTGTGTAACTTTTTTGAATATTTTCTATAGTAAAAGAATTTATCCTATGATCTCAAAAATAATAAAAAAATTCCCTCTCTCACTGGTTTTTCCCTTGTGGGTTTTTCCAGGGTCGATTTGACCAAAAATATCAATGTTTATATTGTTGAATGTGTGAATTTATTTATGGTTATATTTGTTGTTAAGAGTCTCTTGTGTTTGTTGTTACAATTTTTTGTTTATGCTAATATCATTTACAACAGTGAAATAAATGTGGGTTAGGCATTAAACAGAGAAAAATTGTTGATACTTGAAACCGGGTTGGGGTCTAAGAAAAAAATATATGAGACTCAAATAAAGATAGTGGAAGAAATACTGGAAACCAAAATCTCAACCACAATACACAAAGATATTCTTCCCATCAACTAAGCTTATCATTCAAATAACTTCAAAGCTTACAAGGGCTCTCATACCTAGAAAGCTAGCCCACAGAGAAATACAAAAAACATATAGACAGTACCTGAAAACCCTAGTAACTCCTTATTTGTTGTAAAACCTAGGTATTTCATGTTTTATGAGATGTACATGCCTTTCCTTAAGAAAACCAGCATATACACACTTGTCTCCACTGAAACCCATGTACACACACTCAAATATTGTACAACAGCTCTGTACAACGCAACCTTGTTGTTGTGGCTCCAATCTATTGAACCCCACTTGTGACTACCTTTATTTTGTCTTCTCCCTGACCTAATATCTGGATGGAATTCCTTCTCCACATGTCCAATATCTCCTTGAATCATAGTCCTTCATTATTCAATCCTCTGATCAAAAGTCCTTCTCTTCCCTGTATCAATGTATAATTTTTTCAGTCTCCCTTCACCCTAGCCTTGCCTTTATAATATTGAGTTATGACCTAACACTACTCTCCAAAGTGATTGAAGGTTGAGATTACTTCTCACCTCACTTGAGATAATGGTTATTATGTAATTCACTAATTCTAATTAAATTATTTATTTAAATAAAACCCAACTCACTAATAAAAGCACTTTACTTTAATAAATCCTTTAACTAAATTAAAGTCTCAAGGTAGAAGGATTTGGACGACTTCCACACTTCTAGACACTTAGACCTATGTGGAAATTCATTTCCTATGCTACAAACATCAACATTATATTGGTTATTTTGATGATATGGAAGATGTATTCATGGCCAACTATGCTCAGCCCATTGCATACCATACTTTGCGTACACAGTTTACTCGAATTCATCTTGAGAAAAATGAAAGAATTAAATATTTAAATGTATGCTTCTTTAAGACTTTACAGAAAATTTCAAAAGAAAAACACCCAAATGAGTCAGTCATCTTTGGGTGCTACATGAATGTAATTCCATCCAATGTAAAATATGCAATAAAATCCTCACAAATTACAACATTGGATAAGACAATGAGGAAATCAATTGAGATGGAAGGAGATATGTTAGAAAGCAATGTTTACCCAGAAATTATCATTGGACAAGTTCAAAGACAAATGATGAATGTGCTTATATCATCTCAGACTCCTCCTTCATCTAGATTAACTGAGGAACAAGGTATTCGAAGGGAAAAATTTCAAGGACAACCCCCCAATGTAATAAATATTCCTACTCTTGAAGGTGTTCAAAAGACTCGTCAAGATGTAGAGATAGCACAACTAAATAGAACAATTCGACAAATGCAAAATGAAATAACTCATTTGAAAAGAAATGACAGTGTTGTTCCAGAACATCCTAATACAAGGTTCTTAACAAAAAACGTCAAAGATAGAGTTGATAGGAATCAAAGAAATGAAGAACATCGGCCCAGAGCACCTAAAGTTCCAAATCCAAATGTTTTCATATTAGAAGAAATTGTTGAATATTCTAATCAAGAGAATGAAGAGTTCAATCGGGTATCAATGAGCGACCAAGACAAAATTTTGGAATCGATGCAAATGGAAGAGAATTCAAGTGAAAAAGGGGATCATGTGGACAAAGAACTAGAAAAAAATTTCCAGACAAGGAGTTTGGCAAACAAATTTAAATTTAGAGAACAATTGAACAAAGAAAGAGAAAAGAATAATGTTACAGAACCAACAAAACAACATCCAATTCATCATCTAGTTTTAAATCCATCTCAACAACCAGCACAAATGACTTATAATGTGGTTGATGAACTTACTAAACTTTAGATTACTTTACCGTTCTTGGAAGTAGTCAAAATTCCTCAACAAAGACATCATATTCTTAAACTTTTGGAAGATACAACTTCATCCAGTTTCATTCTAGAAGTAGTTGTTGTAAACACCAAATAACATTACTAGAATTGTGTACCAGCAGGACCAAGGGGAAAAGTTTCACATTTTTATATAACACTTGAAAATCATGATTTCACATTGTGCTTGATTGATAGTGGAGCTATGAACAATATTATGCCCATGTCTATCATGGAGGCTCTAGGATTGGAATCCACAAAATATTATGAGCCGGGAGAAAGTACTTATGACATTAATTCCATAAAAGTACCCACTTATGGTGAAATCAAAGAATTTTGTGCCTAGATAAGCTCATCACCTCATATTACGACATTTTTCACTATAATAGTGGTTGACCTTCCCCCAGCATATGGTGTAGTCTTGGGTCAATATTGGTGTTCCATGATTAGGGGATATATCATGAATGATGGAAGTTCCATGATGTTTCCAAACAAAGATGGGAATCTGATTGAAGTACCTTGAGAACAAAGAAATCCTACATCCTTCGAGAAAAAGGGAGCTGAAATGATGAAAAAATATGTTGATGTTGGGATTGGGAATTATGTTGTTTTCAACATGGAACAATTCAATTATGCCAAACAAAAAAAAACAATACTTTTCAAGGACTTTGAAAAATGTTATTTGATGGAGCTTATTCAAAATCTAGCATTGGAGTTGGTAATGTTTTTAAAATTCTTCAATCTTGTGTTTATCCGCATGCAATCAAACTTGAGTTTCCATGCACCGACAATGAAGTTGAATATGAGGCTTTGATTCAATTATTGACCTTGGCACTTCAAATGAAAACTAATGATTTAGTAGTGACTGGAGATTCAGAGATAGTGATAAATCATATTAGAAAAAAATATATAATATAAAAAAGGAAAAATTAAAGCTATATGCAAGAAGGGTCTGGAATATTATTGAATCATTCAATTCCTTCAATATAGTTTTTGTTCCACAATATAAGAATCAAAATTCAGACTCATTGGAAGTTGTAGCTTCACTTTTCAATCCAGCTGAATCTCAAACTGCTAATACTTTCATGTCAATAATGTCTGTTTTTCCATCAATACCAAACAATGAAGATTATTGGAATGTGTTTGAAAATGATGAGAATTTTATGGATTTCCTCTCAGATCCACAAACAACAACTTCAAGTGTTCTAGATGAAGTGCAGAACTACCTTAAATATGGACAAATTAATCAGAATGAGAATTAGAAGCCAAGTTATGCATTTCACCCAAATAATTATGTTAACCTTGAATCACTCTTCACAAAGGATGATCAAACAAAACAAAGGAACCCAGTGAATAATTCTTCCCTCAGAAAGGTGCAAGAAACCCATAAAATCAATATTGGTACAACTAAATCTCCAAAATACATAAATTTGGGTATTATCTACACTACTCAATAAATTAAGGATTATAATCTTCTCTTCAAGGAATTTTAGTATGTTTTTTCATGGAGCTATGATGATTTGAAGGAATGCAACAAATTTTTATTTCAACATACCATACCACTCAAAGAAGGCTAAAAACCTTTCAGGAAAAAATTGAGAGTGATCAATCCAAATTTCAAGCCCCTTGTAAAACTTGAACTATAAAAGTTGAAAAGGGATAGCATAATCTTCTCAATTAGACATTCAGAATGGATATTCAATCTAGTGGTTATTAGAAGAAAAAAAATGGTGAAATTCATATTTGTGTATATTTTCATGATCTTAATCGAGAAAGTGCTAAGGATAATTACCCCCTTCCAAACATGGATATGTTGTTGCAACAAGTCATTGGTTCTGCATTAATTTCCATGTTATATGGATTCTTCGGGTGCAATCAAGTGCTTATTATTGAAGAATATAGACACAAAACTATTTTTGTTACACCATGGGAAACATATGCTTATGTCCATATTCAGTTTGGATTGAAGAACAATGGTGCTACATTTTAGATATCTATGACCATGCTTTCAATTATTTGATTAGAAAATTCATGGCACACTATCAAGATGATCTAACAGTTCATTCAAATTTGAGAGAACGCCACCTAAAAAATCTCAAACAAGTTTTTCAACGATCCAAAATGTATGGGATATCTCTCCATCCTAAAAAATGATTATTTGCAGTATCAGGAGGGAAGTTTAATGGTCACATAGTAAGAAAATAAGGCATTTATATTGATCTAGAGATAATTAAAGCCATAAATGACTTGAATCCGCCTACATCTCATAAAGGAGTACAATCTTTCTTTGGAAAGATAAATTTAGTTTGAATTTGTGTTCCTAATTATGCTACAATTGTGAAACCAAACAATAAGTTATTGAAGAAATTAAAAAAAAAAAAGTGAATGGACCCTAGAAACTCAAATGGCATTTACAAACATGAAGCAATAAATAATCATTGCTCATGTTCTTATTAGCCCTGACTTTGATAAGGATTTCATATTATATTCATTCACTTCAGAAGAGACTCATGTTGCTATACTTACTCAAAAGAACTTAAAAGGAGAGAATATTCCAATTTATTTCATGAGGAAAAATTTACATGCTTATGAATTAAAGTCCTCTATCATAGAAAAACAAGCCTTTTCTTTGGTCAAAACAATTGTTCATTTTAGAACATACATTCTACCAGCACATGTTGTTTCTTATGTACCACATTCTCCTGTCAATATGTTTCTCAACCAACAATTTAGAGAAGGGAGATGGGAAAATTGGCTTTCCAAACTTCAAGAGTATGATATAGAAATTAAACCTCTCAAGGCTATGAAGGGACAAGGATTATGCAAGCTAATTATTGGTATTTAAGTTGTGAATATTGCTTCTCCTCATACATATGATGTTACCATGAAAGATTCATCCATTCCAAGCTCTAAATGGTATAAAGAAATTTTCTTTTACCTAAAATCTAGGTAATTTGTTACCAGGATGACTTCAAAAGAACGAAGATCTCTTAATATGAAAACCAATCAATATGTGTTAGAATCTAGAGTGTTGTTTTGGAGAAACCTTGATGGAATTTTATTAAGGTGTTTAGATTATCCAAAAACTCACCAAATATTACAAGAATTCCATGAAGAACTGTGTGGAGGACACTTTTCACCTGTTGTGATTGCTCATAGTATCAATAGAGTTGGTTATTACTAGCCAACTATTTTCAAGGATGCCTATTCAATGATCAGAAAATGTATTCCTTGTCAAAAGTTCTCTGGAAAAATGAAAATAGTAGTTATGCCTTTAAAATCTATCTCAATTGAAGGCCCATTTGCACAATGGGTTCGATGTTATCAGTCCTATTAATCCAAAATCTAGTAAAGTACATTCATACATTCTCACTTCTACTAATTGTTTCACCAAGTGGAAAGAAGCTATGGCGTTGAAAAATGTTGATTCAAAACAACGTGTTCTATATTTTAAGGATAATATTCTATCCATATTTGGTGTTCCTGAAAATTTCATAACATGTAATGGATCTATTTTCATTGGGTTTAAGTTCACAAAGTTTTGTGTATATTTTGGTATCCTAATGGTATAATCATCTAACTATTATCCTCAAGCAAATGGCATAGCTAAATCAACTAATAAGACATTGATTCAGGTCCTTAAAAAGATAATTGCAACAAATCAAAGAAATTGGTGCAAGACACTGGTAGACGCTCTTTTGGAAAGCTGACTTACTCCAAAGGGAAGCACTAAACATTCACCATACACTTTGGTATATGGAAAAGAAGCTAGATTGTCAATACATCTAGAAATCAATGCATTATCTATTGCCACAGGAACAGAAGATGAAGAAGAAGCATTCCCACTTCAAGCATGGTATTATAAATTTATTCAGTTGGACGAATAAATAACACAAGCAATGATAATAATAAGAAGAAGACAAAAAATAGTTAAAAATCATTTTGATCAAATCACCACTCCCAAAGACTTTAAAAAATATCAGTCAGTTTTACTCTGGAACAATGCAACAAGGAATTCATCTCTTCACACTAAGTTTGAAGCTCTTTGGATTGGACCATATTAAATTGAAAAAAAAATGGTTTCAATTCTTATTTGTTGAAATATATGAAGGGAACAGTTCTTACATTTCCTATGAATGGGAAATACCTCAAGCATTTCTTTATATGATCCATTTTTATCACCATTGTGCATATCCCTTTTTCTTTCCTTTTCCCACTTTGTAAATTTCCACTATATAATTCACCTTCATTTTCCTCTTTCTTTCTTACAGAATATTATTCCATTTTATTTTATTTTAACTCCATTTCCCAATGTACAAGGCTCTCTATATTATTAGCAACCAGCATGGGGTTATTATCCCACAATTTGAGCCGAATTTTGATCAAGTTTCCTTGATCAAAGTTCTAGTTCCTTGGTATTACTTGTTAATATTTCCAAATTCCAACAATTAATTATTTTTGCAAAAAGGAGGTTTGCGGGAAGACCTCCCTTTATCATTGCAATCCCACAAGATTTTATACTTAGTCATTTTTTCACTTCATAGATCCTGCATTACTCTCTCTACAAACCCATACTTAGTAATTTATCTCCTTATTTCATTTCGTTGGGACCCATTTCACCTTTTATCTATATTACTCTTACTCCACATCTATTATACTTAGTTGATTTCTTCACTTGTGGGAGTCTCGATGCGGAAGGAAAGGTCATTGCTACAAGTCTGAAACCCGCAATTCTACAATCTCCAAAATGAACCCTCAATTCTATGACCCACAAAAAAAAAAAAATTTATAGCTTCGAGCAGGTATTCTAGCATGACCCTAGGTGATTTGCATGTGGGTGTTGGCCCAAAAATCTACTTTGGGCTCAACATGGTGTTTGACACCTTCATTCCTCCACAAAATCTGGAATGTGCTATGGTTCCAGTCGAAGACAATGGCGGGGGTCATATTTACTATGGCCTCTGCCCTTGAAAGAGTATCAATTGGATACCTTCAGAGGTTTTTTATCTAAGTATGTAAATACTTATCAAACACTAGAGATAATGAGGGAACAAGGTCAAGTCAGTTGACAACTGTCCACATCAGTAATGGGTTGTTACATTCGTTGGGTCAGTGCTTCCAAGATTAGTTGAGGGATATTAAGCTTGAAAGGATACCAAATTCATGATTCCCCCTACCCTACTATCACCTTATGGGCATCATTATAAAAACTATGTTCATCGCAATGTCCATTAGCATCTTAAACGGTACCCAAACAGGCTCATCCCGACCTTGCTCGGCTTGTCATGGGACCATGTTATTTTATCGCCAGGGGAGGACTTCCTAGGGTAATTTTTGAGTTTTGAAACCCTCCCACAACATAATTCCTCATTTCAATACTGTCCAGTTCATATTTCATGAGATAAGCACATAGTTTGCAAAAATTTTAACGTTGCCCCTTTCACTTGTCATTAGACAGGTCTTGTGGGGATGGGGTCCTTTCGCAAAGAATAAAATGAATTATGGTCACATTTTGGGATATAAATTCTTCCATATTATAGGTATCAGTACAATCTTTCCAACATGTTATCATGAGCCTGATTTTGACTCTGTAAGACCCCCCTACGGAGGACGCAAAGTTAGTGTCACCTAAATGACCAAAACCAATAGTTGTGAATTTATGGTATGATTCTATTCATAATTATGTTTTAAAAGGAAAATCAAACCCATACATGGTTTAGGTTAGTGAGATACCTTTCCAACGATATATCTCGTGCTTGGTTTCGACCTCTGGTTAGTAAGAACGAGCCTTCACAAGTTCATGACCACTTTTGGACACCAGATTGGCTACAGTGCTTCCGGGTTTAAAACATTTATGGTGAAATTTTTAAAAAAGAGATTCAGAAATGCCATGCTGTAATGGACTCAGATACCTTTCCAACAGATCCTCATTTACCATATTCCGACCTCAGATGGCCCAATTAGAGTTGTCACAAGTTTGTCAATTACTTTGGGCAAAGGGGGGAAACCAACTCACGTAGCAGGGTTTCATGACAGATAAAACAGCCATTAATGGCCCCAAAACACAAATCTATGGCCATCTCGTCTAATCAATCGTCAATACCTTTCTGATGGTACTTCATGTTCCTCGATTGGATATCGTATGGTGAGGCAATTGTTCCGAGCCTAATTTGAGGGGTGAGGTGGCATTATTTCATATTGGTAACCGCATGTTCCCAACAGTCTCATCAATACATTTCCAATGATGTGCTATGCGTCCAATTCTAACTCTATCTCATCTGGTAACCTTTTTGGGGGGCTAAGTCAACAGCAGCAAGGTCAAAGACAAACTTTGTGGCACCATTTTCGAGAAATATTAAAAAATAGTGGAAAAATAATAAAATAAGTTAGAAAATTCAAAAAATAAGGGGAAGGAAATGCAGCCTCCCTCATGCAATATTGGGGAAATTTGATTTTTTTGAAAAATTAAAAAATACAAAACCCTCCCTCTCCCCTCTCTCAAGTCATTGAGGAAAACCCATTTCAACTATAGGTATGCATGCTTGTAGAAGTTTGTCAATTCTAGTGCCCAGCCCAGAATTTTGCCCCAATTTCAAATTTTTCCCTGATTAGTCTCCCAACCTACTCCTTCCCGTGTACCTTTCTGGGGCCATATCTTACTCATTCGGAGTTAGATTTGCACCAAACGAAAGGAAGCAGAAAGGTAGAGAATAGAGATACAGCATGGGAACAAGAAAAACCAGTTTTGAGTCTGTTTGGTATAGGGGAAAATCCTCTAAAGGTTCAGGCCCAAGGGGTCCCCTCACTGAAACAAGCCCAAATCGAAGCCATTCTTTGATCAGCTCATAGGGAAACTTATAGGAAGCAAAGGGGGGGTATAATCATGTCTAAAAAGTTCTTGAAAAGCGGGAATTTCCTTACATAAAACAACCAAAGCCCAAAGGCCCCTTTCCCTCCTAAGCATCTCTGCAATTTCACCACACCTTGGGGCTTCATCCTGATGAATCTGAAAACAATGGATGGCCTGGAACTGCCCTAAATCAACTCACCTACAGCTGCAAAACATGGCAACAATCAAAGAGTCTTTGGGATGGCACAAATCCCAAGGAAAATAATGATGTGGCATATTAATTTTCTCATTTTATGAAAAAAAACTTTTTGTAATATGTAGTCTCTCATAATTTACTTTTGGCATGTATACATTGTAATTAAGAGGTCAAATCAGATTTGATTTGATCCCTTTTGGATAAGATTTTCTTTTTGGATAAGATTCTCTTTTAGGATAAGTTTATTTTTTGGTAAAAAGACAAAAACACTTTAGGGTTGGTCCACTTGTCACTTTTCCAAAAGTGACAAGTGTCTTGTAACCTAACCCTAAGCCTTCACCTCTCATTTATAAATAAGAGGGTTGGCATTGTAAAAAGGGACGATGAATATAGTAACAAAGCTCTGCTGAAATTTTCCAAAACTCTTTGTGTGTATGATACTTGTTGAATTTTAGTTGTTGGATATATCACTTGTTGGTTAAGGGTTGAGGGGTAGAAGTAAATACTTGTTATGTTAGCTATCTCTAGGAGGGATTGGTTACCTAGGTGTTTGTTGTTGCTTCCTTGGGTTTAAATTACTTGCTTTCATTTTCTAACAGTTTTGTTTAACTTGTTTGATGTGTTTTAGTGCAAATTTCATGAAGTATCCAGTTGTTTCACCCTTAGTTAGTGGTCGAGAGTCCTAGGGATCATTAGGACGGCCCTTAAATAATCCTCTTAGCTTGTTGTTCATACTTGTTTTCTTCATTATCTTATTCATGTACATTTATGTTATGTT
The DNA here is from genome assembly GCA_009831015.1 of Picea engelmannii. Lineage (NCBI taxonomy): Eukaryota > Viridiplantae > Streptophyta > Pinopsida > Pinales > Pinaceae > Picea > Picea engelmannii. The sequence goes on along the minus strand of ML789936.1, from coordinate 434,375 downwards.
TTCCTACTATTAACCTAGTTGTCCCAAGCAGGAAAGTTGACCATTTTGGTCAATTTCCCCCTACAGGATATCCATCTTAGTTGGTTGTTATCTATCTTTTATGTACAATTTTTTGTTTCATTTATTTTAATTTTTTCATATATAAACACTAAAATTTCATTGTTTGGCTGCAAGGATATAATCCGGTCATGTATTCTGCTTCTCCTAAGCAGTTGGGGACCGCCTAAATACCTATTTGGGGAAAAGGTGTCTGCAGGACAGCGAAGAAAAACATCAAATATGATTGGTAAATCTACCCAATCACTCTCATATTCACCTTATATTCACTAGCACTCATTCTAAAAATTTTGGTACACATACCCATGTTGATATGCTTTGTTTGTGTAGATAGTTTGAGTAGTTAAGTTGTAAATTTTTGTTTATAAAAATACGATTTGTACTCTCGTAATTAACCATCAATACTTCGAATTCATATAAGTAAACTTCAAATCCCCATACAAGGAATCAATTGGAGCTTTCATGCACATGGCGGCCTTGCCGCTCGCAAAGAGCCTCAACCCATTCCTTTGGGATGAATGGTATAATTGTTTACTTGTAAATTAGTTGATTTTGTCATCTTTTCATTGCATTTTTTTTTTCATTCACTAATCTACATGTGGTTTCCCCTAAAGGGGCCATGCAAAAATCAACAAGCTAAAAACACTCAAAAACCCACAAAACACTTGAAAACAAAGCAGGGATCCTTCCCATATACTCAAAACAAAACCTATACTATTTAGTTATATACATACACATATTATTTAGCCATGACATATATGTCGCATACTTATTTTACTTGTTTTTTATATAAAGTTTTAAATAGATTTCAATTTCATTGACCAGAAGGCACACTTGTGAAAGCAAGACGTGACCTCGCCACGTGGATGGCTTGGTCCTTTATTTCAAGAAATTTCAATTTTATAGGATACTAAGTTTCAAATCCAGGGAGTCTTCATCAGGAGCCCCTTGGAAGTTATCTAGTTAGTATAAATCGAGTGGTCTTTCCTTAGCACCACACAGTCAAGGAGTTGAATAGCTCAGCTTGGTTGGAATACTACTCTGCTTGGGTAAGCTTAGTTAAAACTCCCTTTAAGGGGGTCTTGGGCCTCTTCCTTTTTCCAAGTATCCTTCTTCCATTCAAGCGGCTTTAAGAGCCCGAAAGTGCTAGTGACCAGAAGTGGCTAATCCATGCTTCTTTGAACTACATGGAGCACTATTCAACCTAACCATCGCGGTCTACTAAGACTACTCTTCTTATATTGGTTGGCAAGTTCTAGGATGTGTTTTCCTGATCAAGATAACCTTCAAAACAATGTGGTGGCCAAGGCATGTGTTAATAACTAAAAATTCACCAATAAAATACATTTAAATTCAAACCTTTTGTCAATCCACCCTTCATCCACGAACCGAAATTGCAGTTGTAAGTACTCTCCTATAACATAATTGTAATATCTTGTAAAAAAGGTTGTTCATATCCATTTACATCCCCCCTTTTGATTTGGTAGTTTTCTAGGATCACTTCTTGGGTCACCCTGGGGGGTACCAAGCCATTATGGGCTTGTTTCCCTGTCTTAAAATATTTGAACAACTTGTTGTTCGCAATTTACAGCCATCTAAAAAGACTTGGTTGTATCTTTTAAGCTCATGTTTCACCCTTGTTTTTCACTCTTTCACTTGAGGCATCCATTGGTCTATTGTCTAGGACCCTAGTTTACCCCGAGAACCCATTCTGGGCCATTTTCCAAGGCTTTAAGGGAGCGAACAACTCTTTGTTCGCTTTGTTTAGTTTGTTGTCCTAAAAATCAGCGCGATTATTTTCATCCTATTGTCCATAATTTTCACCCCCCAGGCCATTTTTTCCATCCAGGAAGTTGAGGGCGGACAACACCCAAGGTGGGTGGTCCTAAGAAAGACTTCTCGTAAGTCTTTCACCTCTCCTTTTTCCCCTTATTTATCGCCTCAGGCGAAGGACCACCTAAGGTGTGGGTAGTATATGCCTCGTGTCGAGCTATCAAAGAGGATGTAACTAAATTCACGGCCAAATAAGTTGGATCTGTCCCAATGGACAGATTTTGCTTGTAACAGTGGGAATTGTCATGGACAACACATCACACTTTTGGTTTGGTGAAAACCCCCTTGGATTTGAGTGGGGGCTTCATGGGTTTGATGATGGGCTTTGTGGGCTTGAGTTGGGGATTCACATCCACAAGGAAAGATTAATTTGATGTTGACTTGTGGAGGGGCTTCTACGTTGACCCCTAAGACTTGTATACCAGCGTAGATCTATCTTAAACCCGGATCTATCAAACACCAAGAGGGATCAAATTTATTAATGTGTAAATTTTAATTTATATGTTGTTATTTAAATATGTAGGTACGTAGTTATTTATTTTTTTAACTGAGTCAAATTTATTATTCTTATCATCATCATCATTATTATTATTATTATTATTATTTTAATGTAACTTTATATAATCTAACATCATGTGACAACATCTTCCCCATACTGGGTTGTAGAGAACCTCGCTACTCTCGATGCAATAAAGGAGAGAGGTTATTGTGACATTACGCATATCATGTAGAGTGTGTGGAGACATGATGGAGCTAGCATAAGTGAGACTACACTTAGGCTAGGAGGATTGGTGATCTCAGCAAAGGGGAGGTTTGCAAGGTGGTGAATCTAGCCCAAGAGAGAGGAGTGAAGAAGGTCGCACATGTGGAGCAAATTTTTCGTACCATATGCGGTTTGCAGGAGGATGAAGCACATATATATGCAGTTTGCAGAAGGACAAATCGTGTATAGGGTATACGTTATTTTCAGTCGAGAAAACATCGTATGTCCACGGGTTGTCAATTAGTCAATCATGTATCTTATTTTCTAGGTAGGTACAGATCCATACAGACTAACAGGTGACGTCAGTAGGTCATACATGTGGTCTACAATAGGTTCATGTGTAGAGACGATTTCCAGATATTGTTGAAGTTTTCTTTTCTGATTTGTATGGTCATTAGAGAACAAGTTTGTTCTCAGTTTTGGTTACTTTGGAGGACAAGGTTGTCCTCAATTTTTGGGGACATTGTATTGGTCGAAAGGGTTGGTTTTTCCCTCAGGATTTATGATGATAACAAGATTACAAAAAGGAAATCGGGTCTCATGTGTATTGATGATTCATCTATGATCTTTATGTTTACACTACATATGTTTTCAGTCAATAAATTTAGTGTGAATTTGTTCAGTGATAAGAGTTAGGGTTTTATTGTTAGATCACTAGGAATCAATTTTCAGATCTGAAATTAGTCACATAGAGTCGCATGTGAAAATTGACATGGTATCATAGCTTAGGATCTGAAGAGAAGGGGATCATCTTTGAGACATATTTGGATACAACACTATAGGAGTGTTGTTCTTATTCTTTTTCTTGTTTTGGGCAACTCATAGGTGAAATCTCTGAGGGAGCTGAGGAGTTATCTTTGAGAGAGAGTTATAGTGACGGTTGCAAGTGGAAATGGGTTAGATGATCTCTTGTTTGATACATGGAGTAGACCGTCCAGATAAGGAGTTGTGACTATTGCAGCTGGGTGGTGTGGTAGGTTTGGAGTTCTGGTGGATTGGCGGAGACCCTGAATCATAGTAGTATGTTGTGTAGCATATTTTCAACCCTGTGGATGGACTTTTGGTGGCTTGTCATAGTGCGTTGTGATGAGTGAAACTCATATGCTTTGGCACAGAAGAGATATTTTCGTGTGTATCACAAGTTGATGAGATGGAGTTTTATTGATATCATTTCCTGCTTCTAAAATTTCCCTTCCCTTTATATTTTCCCAACTTCTTTTTTTTCCTTTTCTTTTCCCTCTTCTATACTTACCCTCATTCCCCTTTTCTTTTCTCCCTTCTCTTTTCCCTTTCTAGTTATTATACTTAGTCATTTTTCAAAAAATGGTGGGTTCGTGGTTTGGCGGACTCACGGGTCTTCACCTCCATCTATATTCCCATATCATGAGTCCAACCAACCGCCTTGTTATAATATACTTAACCATTCTTGCAACCACAGGTTCAAGGGTTTGAGATTTCATCTTCCAAGTTCTGCAACCTCCATTTTGCACCCAAAGACCTGTGATCTACATTATGACTGTCAGACTTGTCGCGGGTACCGAGATCCTAAGTAGCTCATTTCTCTTGTATCCAAGTCCGACCAACCATCGTGCAATACTTAGTCTATTTTTTATCGTTCGCAACCACGGGTTCGCGGGTTCGCGGGTTCACATAAAACCCCAAATTCAAATTGCTCTCGTTTGTCCCCACCATCTTCGCGCTTCTCTTAATACACATTTAGTATGGTTTAATGATAATAATTGATCATGCAGGTTCTGTAAAGATCATCATTAATAAGCAAAGGGATCGAGAATATTTTTCATTAAATTGCATTAAAGCATGATTTTCCAATGGTTATATTATTGTTATCTCTCTGAAATGATTCATTACGAATTATTATCCAATTTAAAGAAATATCTCGCCAACTTATGGAAACATCAACCACATAGCATTTATGTGGTGATAATTTGAACATTTTTGGTCGTGAAGACCATAACTTTCAGTGATCCAAAGCATACGCATATTATCCATCTCCTCCTGCTAAAAAAAAGTGATCTAGACATCCAAAATTGTTCATGCAAGGTATTTCGCTGAGCTATTTGAATGTAAAGAACTGGTTTAATGGTGTGTTGAGAAATACGTACCAAGTCAGCAGATTATACAACTTCAAGAACACCCCCCCGTCTCTCGTTCACCGTAAGTGTTCTGTAATATGTTGAAGCTCCTTGAGCCAAGACTTACCTTCAAAGGAGAGGATTCTAGGGATTTCCTAAAAATACATGATAATGGCATGGACCTATTTCCTGAGTTCTTGGAGAATCTCGCAGTTGTCCCAGAAGACATTACCAGGATTCATGTCGACTCATTTAAAAACCCCTTTCAGGAAATCACTTGGTTGTTTACCAGGTTGATAGGGCAAGAAAGAAACACCACCATTCCTCCATGATTATTTATATTTTATATTTTACAGTTAAAGAGAAAGCTATCTTCGATTGGGAAAAAATGGTTTCCATTGAAATATCCTCCCAATTGTCACAGTACAAAAGAGACAATAAATTCTGTATGGCTTCTTATTTGGTGTTTGCAATAGCATATTGTTGTCAATTTCCAAAATTGTCTATCTGTAAGAGGGTGAGTTGTGAGGTTGATCCAATCACCTTCTAGATCAAGCATTGTGGAGACACAAGACTCCCTTGCATTTTCATGAAGTTTACGATGATTTCATTCCAGTGTTCAAAGGACTGTTGTTTGGTAAAAATACCCCTAGGATATCCAACCAGGCAAAAAACTCTTGGATAAAAAGGGGACGTTGGAGCAAATGGAAAATCACAATGTTATTAAGATTTTATGTTCCAAGGAAATCCCTCTTTTCTTCCATACCATGTATCTGATAAAATGTTTATTACAGAAGTAGAAAGGCAATATAATTTATGGCTGCACTTTTTCCATGAGAAACGGAAAAATCAATTCATACCCTTGTCTTGAAAAATTAGAGACTTTATATTCGGGAATATAAACAAAATGGATGAGTTTGTGAACCACTTCCACAATGTGAATCTGAAATATGTTGAAAAGATAAAAGGGTTTGACCCTAACAGAATTTTCGTGGAACATATGTTGACAGTAGGATTCAACAACTCATTCATTCATACTATTTTGAGTGAAGAAGAAGATAACAACTTAGGCGCTCATGTTCACAATGATGGTGATTTGGAAGCAATACTTAGTACTAATGATTTTTACAAGAAGAAAGGAAAGGGTCCCAGTGACAAGAGCACCCAGTCTCCAATTGTTACTCCTAAAACTACCACATCTCAGATAAATGCTCCAATGGCCCACCCGACTAGGAAAATTACCAAAAGTATCTCAAGCGGCAGAGAAGAAAAGAATCCCCCTCTGAGAAATATTGAGATCTTGCACAAGATTCCTCTGAGAAAGAAGAGGAAGAATGTTGTGCCAAAGGAAGAAGACTGTCGCATCAAAAATGAAATCAACAGCTTCTCTCTTGAAGACATGGAGCTCGAGGCGAACATCGAGAAAATGTTTCCCACTATTGATCAGCTAGGAAATATATCTCACCAAAATTCATCATTAGAGATCATTGAGAATGAGACCTTCAATGAAGAAGAGTCATTTGATTTCCATAGCATTGTCTTTGAAAAGGAATCCAAGAAAATGATTATTGAAAAAGGTGATATGAAGAATAAGAAAGGAAAATATCATTCAGAGGTCAAATTAAAAGGTATGTGGCCTTCCCAGATTTCTAAAATTCACAGAGCAACTGGGGATGCTCTGGATGATTGCATCAGTGGTCTAGAATCAAAAAACATGAAGTTGAAAGAAAGGATCAAGGAACTGGAAGACACTTTAATGCCTCTTCCACTTCTTTCCATTCCTTTGTCAATAGTCAGACCCACCACACCCATTGTTAAATTGAAAGGATATTCAAGCCTACTTACATCAGCCAAGAGCTATGTAGAAATAAATATTAAGAAAAGAATGACATTGATCACAGAGGCATGGGAAGTTTCGAAAAACATTGTTTCTTTTGGCTCGAGGGTGCATGCCTTCCATGAATATTTACAGGTTGACCTGGAAAACGAAGAAGGTTTTTACATTGATGTTGTATTAACATTTGGAATCAAAGTATCTAACATGACGGAACTAAGGAGAAGAGAGGATTTCCTTCCCTCCCCAAGTCAGATAAAATGGTTGAATGCATCTTGGAAAGAAAAGATTAAAAATTTGAATAATATTGTTCAAGCATGCAGCCAAGATTATATCAAAGAGGGGAGAACTATTCAAGAGGCTCATAGAGATAGACCTATATGGAAGTACTAATGAATTACAAGAACCCAAATTAATCCTCAATTCAATGTTCCTAACAAAGCAATAGTTTGACAAACAAGTTGAGATTTTTAAAGGGTTGTCAGTTGAAAAGTTCTATGGTATACTTGAATACGATGAAGATGGCATAGACAATTAGCTAGTGGACTATTCCGTGAAGAACCAGGATATTGAGGAAGAATTACACGGTATTTCCCTTGATTTGAGAGACTTAGAGGGTGAGTTATTCAACAAAAAAATTTGGCATGAGATAAACGCGACACCAATGAAAAATTATATCGAAGAATGGTTCAAGAAAGAAATCGACAAATTGACCAACGAGGGGCAAGAAACAGTTGAGACGGTTCATGTAAACGTTAATGAAGACAATAAAAGGAAACCAGCACGTAAGTAAAGACATGAGAGACCATCATAGTAATTTTATGCTAATCACGTCTTTCATTCTTTATCAGTTCTTTCATCCAGTTATTCCGCTTTTTTGACTAGAAAGGTTTAATCGAAGTCTGGTAACTTCTCTTTTTCTTCTTTCCAAGTCGTGTTGTTATTTTACCTCCCATCATCCTCCTTTTGCAATCTTAATTCTTGTTTATATTTTCTTTATGGTCCTCAGGAGCCCCAATCTCAGTCCTTAGGACAAATGCATTTTAAATTTCAAAGAATATGTAACAAACTATATATTTTTTAGAAATTTCAACAGAGTTATTTTGTAACTTTGAGTTTTGAGTATAAAGTATTTGAGATTGATCTATCATTTTCTTTATTTGAGCTTCCATGTGTCCACTCTGTTAAAGTTATCTTATGCATGTGGATCATCTTCTTTGTATTTTATGTGATCAGAAATCTTTAGTTTAACTATGATGGATGTGAGGAAATTTTGCTTATTTTTTTTAAATGTATGAAGTGTGCGGTTCTTGGTCATTTTTCAAGAAATTTATTTATAAAGTAAAACAAAACATTTTCCTTTTATTTTTCTTGCAATCTTTATATTTCTTTGATTACCATGACGAACTTCTGTAAAGTCCCATATTTTGAATATCTAGAGTCCTAAGAAAATATTAAAGTAAAGAGAAGTACCACCTCTATAAAAAGGAAGGGGGATTTACATCCTCGTGAGGTTTCCGTTTCGGTCCTAACGGATTCAAGCGTCAACATTTTTGGTGACCATATTGGGGATCAAACTAAAATTTGGAACCTCGTCTAGCATTTTTTAAAATTATATGAATTTTCCACAGGATGATCAGCCCCACCTGAAAATTGGATTTAACAATTAGCAAAGCATCTTACATAATCTATACAATCTAGTAATAACGACAGTCGAGATCTGAGAAGAGTTAGAAAGGTCATGGAAGATTTTAGTTCGAGAAGAAGAAAGAGAAATCCTCTGGAGACAGAGGAGAGATGAACGACCAGACTAAAGAAACCAAAGGTTAGTTAGAGCGGCACAAGGACAAGGTAGAGATTGAAGCTAGACTAATACAAGGGACCCATTACCAGAAGTAAAAGCAAGTAACTCTATATTCTGAGAAGTGAAAATCATATTCTTGGAATCTCTTTGGATATGGAAGAAATAAATGAACAACCGTGAGAAGAACCACATGAGGAGAGACAAGGAGGTGGAAGAGATGCTGCAAGAAATGAAGAAAACCTAAAGTTTGAAAATCGAAGAAGAATAAGAGATTCCCCTTTGAATATTCTAGGCGAGGAACATGAACTCCATGTTCTCCCTAAGGTTACCTTGAAGGAATTTTCTGGAGACGGAACAATCAATGCAAAAAGGCACCTTCACTTATTTCTTGATGTTTGTGATTTTCATCGTGTTGAGTATGACGATGTGATCGTAAGGTTATTTCTTCAAACCTTATCAGGAAGAGTGTATGAATGGTATAATGCATTACCTAGTATATCAATTCGCTCATTCAATGACCTTGAAGCCATGTTCCTAACTATGTTCACCCCTCCAATTGCTTAGCATACCCTTCTCACCGATTTCACCCAGATTGGTATGAGGAAGAATGAAATAATATGAGATTTTAATCTCAGGTTCAATAAAACCTTGAGTAAGATTCCAGAAGATAAAATATTGAATGACCCAATCATACTCATTTATTATAAGAATGAAATGCCCCCGAATGTGAAATATGATATCAGAACATCCCAAATGGATACCTTGGAGGAGGAAATGACTAAAGCCACTGAGATGGAAGAAATTATGATTGAAATGAATGTCGACCCTGACATTGTACTGGGAAAAGTACAAAGGAAACTAGGAGGATTAAGTATTAATAATCAAGGAGCCTATAGTTCAAGAAATAACGAAGAATTCAAGCCACGAATGACTAAAAACCAAAAACCTGGAGGAGGATTTTTCAATGGAACCATACCATATGTGAAGGTAGACCATGTTGCGGCACAAGAAACCAAGCAAAGAATAGAACTATAAAGCAGATGCAAAATGAGATAACTAGACTAAGAAGGGGGGGTAATTATGTGGCAAATCCAAGAATGTTGGTCCAGAGCAAAGAAGGAACCCTCCCCAAAAAAACAAAGTGAGGTTTGAAAACATGGATAATCCGCAAAGACCAGGGGTTCCTAGGAAGCCTACTCCCAATCCAGTTGTTTTGGATGATGTATATGATGAGAAAATGGTTGAGCAAGAGAACTATTATTCACCTAATGAAAGTTATGAAACTGTACAGATGGACGGATGTGAGACTTCCATGTATACATTTGAAGAAGGCGACAACGACCCTAACTTGCAAGAAAACATCACTCGGACAAGAGGATTTGTAAATAGATCCAAGAGTAAAAATGATTCTGAGAAGGAAAACCAAAAAGATAAAGAAAAAAAAACTGAAAATTAAAATAAAAAAAAAAAAAAGAGCGAAGGAGAAAATGACGGATAGCGCTAGAAATAAAAAGAAACACCTGATGTCAAACTCCACTCAAATGAAATACAATGTTCTAGAGGACTTAAGTAAACTAAGGATAACTTTGCTTTTTACAGAAGTGGTGAAGATTCCCCAACAAAGGGAAAACATTCTGATATTATTGAATGACCCTTCTGAAAAAGAAGAAGTTGTTGTCACAAGTCCGAAACAAAGCCAGAACCAATCCACCGCCAAGCTAAGAGGTAAAATTCCTCACTTTTATATTTCAATTGAAAATCATGATGTTGCACTTCATAATTGTTTAGTTGACACTTCTGCAACCAATAACATTATTCCATTGGCGGTCATGGAGGCATTGGGCATGAGTTGTACCAAATATTATGAGACTGGTGAAAGTATATATGCAATTGATTCTAGAAAAGTTCCAGCTTATGGAGAAATCAAGGACTTTTATGCTTGGATCACAACGTCCCCCCATATTATTACGATTTTCAATATCATTGTGGTAGAACTTCCACAGGCATATGGAGTGGTTCTGGGAAGAGATTGGTCATCCATGATCAAGGGATATATAATGAACGATGGAAGTTGCATGATGCTTCCAAAAAAAGAAGGAGCAATGATTAAGGTGCCACGTGAACCCAGGAAACCCTTCTCTTTCAAAAAGAAAGATAATGAGTTAATGGAAGATTATATAGACATCGGGATTGGAAATTATACTATCCTAGACATGGAACATAGTGAAAGCCTAAAGCAATTGCAAGACACGGAGAATCAAGAGTATATATTTGAAGGTTATTAGAGGATGGCATTCGATGGAGCTTGTTCAAGCTCCAGGAGTGGAGTTGGAATTGTGCTTGTCAATCCAGAAAAGATTGTGCATCCACATGCTATCAGACTTGAATTTGAATGTACCAATAATAAGGCAGAATATGAAACTTTGATCCAAGGAATGATTCTTGCACAAAAAATGAAAATCTAACATCTAATTGTGACTGGAGACTCTAAGTTGGTGATTAATCAGGCCACCCAGAGGTATAAAATCAAGAAGGAAAGACTCAAATCATATTTCAAAAGAGTTAACGAATTGATAGAATCTTTCATCTCTTTCAATATTTCCTTCATTCCAAGGGACAAGAATCAAAAGGAAGATTAATTGGCTCTGGCGGCATCATTGTCAAACCCAGATGATATACAAAGAAAAACATATTTTCAAGTAAAAAGAGTATTTCAACCTTTTGTACCTGATAACCTGGAATATTTGCAAGTATTTGAAAATGATGAACAGATGGAAAAAAAAAATTGTTGAACGATGAGGATGATGAAGATAATCACATGTTCGTTGTCCCGAAAGATTGTATTCAATATGAGTCTCTTTTTACGAAATATGATCATGCTAAGAATCTCCTGGAATAAATTTCACTTCGAAAGGTGCAAGAAACAAGAAAGGTCAATATTGGAACTGACGGTTCCCAAAAATATGTCAACTTGGGAGTTCATTGCACCATTGAGGAAGTTGATCAATATGTTGTGTTGTTTAAAAAATATCTTGATGTGTTCGCATGGACTTATGATAATTTGAAAGCTTATGATAAAACAATATTCCAACATATCATTCTTTTGAGGGAAGAAGCAAATCATGTCAAGCAAAAAATAAGGATGATGAACCCTAAATTGAAACCTCTGGTAAAGGTTGAACTAGATAAATTAAAGAAGGCTGGAATAATGTATCCCATTAGACATTTCGATTGGATTTCAAACCTTATGATAGTAAGAAAGAAAATTGGGGAAATTTGGATGTGTGTGGATTTCATGGATCTTAACAAAACAAGCATAAAGGATAACTATCATTTACCTAACATGGAGTTTCTTCTCCAGCAAGTCACGGGATCAGCTTGTATGTCCATGTTGGATGTTTTTTTGGATATAACCAGTTTTTGGTTGTTGAGGAAGACAGAGCAAAGACAACATTCATAACACCTTGGGAGACATATGCATATGCTAGGATGCCCTTTGGTTTGAAGAATGAAGGAGCCAAATTTCAGAGGACCGTGGATCATGCATTTAGTGGGTTGATAGGAAAATTCATGGCGAACTATCAAGATGACTTGAAAGTACATTAAAAAACAAGGGGTGATCATATCCATCACTTGAAGAAAGTTTTTGAAAGATGCAAACTGTTATCACTCCAAGAAACCCTTTGTGATTGTAGACCAGAGGTGCTTGGTAACTTAAGAAATGAATGTTTTTTGTATTTTGTGAATGTGGATCAATGGGACAACTCAATATAGCTTATGGCATTCAAACATGAAAATGATAAACAAATAGACAGTGCTCTCAAAGATTGATTAATCA
>ML789936.1:394849-407264 GCA_009831015.1 Picea engelmannii | reverse complement strand
GGAATATTCTTATGCAAGCAAATGAAGAGATGGCTTAGTTTCTAAGTTGAATTCCAATCAGATACAGATAAAGATAATTGTGCAGGAGAAGTATAGTTTAGAAGTCAACCCTCAAGATGCAGTTAGTATTAAATCTTGTTGTAGAATAGAACTTGGAGTTTCTATTCCAGAATTCAAAAAGAACGTTTTCCATTGTCAGAGGTCAAATTCAAAGCTTCCATAAAAGATAATTATTATAGAAAAGGGAGTTCAGTTTTGAATTGAATGTAGTGTTGAATTTTTAATGCTTAGCTCAAGCACATGTAGTTTCTTTTCAATTTAGCATGAACTTGAACCATAAACGATACAGTATACAATAGTTGTAATAACCAAGATCACTACACAAGAACACAAGATCACAAGAAGAATAACCATACACAAGAACACAAAAAGTTATCCTGGGAAAACCCTTCTCAACCAAGGGAAAAACCCAGCAATCCTTTGCTATAGAGTCAAGAGAAGATCACCCTTTCACCATAAACCCTAGTGCACACAAGAGGGTGCTCTATGACCAAGAAAGCTTGCGCCTAAGAGAAGTGTGCACTTCATCCCTACAAGTAGTCGTTGAGATAATGAAACAAGTGTGAGTGACTTAATGATCCACAATGGGGACCTAACTCTCTTATTTATACATGACCTAGCACATCAAATGGATGTGTCTATTGGCACAATAGGGCCGACTTCTATAACTCAACAATATAATTAATATTTACACAATATTAATTATCTTTACATAGTGGGGCCGACTTGTACCCTTTAAAATACAAATTAGGGTTACACAAAAATCTTACTCTTAGACAATATAGCAAGGGATCCACACATCCTCTAGTGCTCTACCACTAGGGACACGTCCACTTGTGCCTAGCCACAGGGACATCACTCTCAACCGATCAACTCAACTAAGTCCATAGGAGTACTATCTGGAGAGCCATCTCAAGTTGACTCAACTAGGTCCATAGGAGTCCGACAGGAGACCATATCAAGTTGTCTCAACTCAGTCCAGAGTAGCACGACAAGAGACCACACACATCATCTCAACTCAGTCCAGAGGAGTATGACTCACCCATCACATGGGCGTTCTCAGAAATCGTCTCAACTCAGTCCAGAGGAGAACGGCCTGGAAAATGTCTCATGAAGCTGCAATCATCAACACTCCCTCTCAACTAGGGAGGCATTCTCCATCACGCTAAGTCTCTCACAAAAGTACTCGAACTTTGTCCTGGCAAGTTGTTTGGTGAAGACATTTGCAACTTGCTCATGTGTAGAAAGGCACTACACATGTATTGTTTTCCTCTGCACCATATCTCTGATGTAATGGTATTTGATCTCAATGTGTTTCGATTTATCGTGAAACACAGGATTCTCGTAGAGCTTCACATAGCTCTAGTTATCGTAATGGATAACGGTGGAATCCATCTCATGTCCAAATAAGTCTGCAAGGAGCTTCTGAAGCCACACTGCTTCACGGACTGCCACACATAATGCAATGTACTCTGCTTATGTAGTACTCAAAGCCACAGAAATTTGTTTCCTGCTGCACCAAGAAATCATGGCAGATCCCAAAGTAAAACAACAACCAGATGTTCTCTTTTAGTCCACTGCGCTCCTTGCCCAATCTGCATCGGCATATCCCTGCAATCTCATGTCTACACCAGAGGCATATCTCAATCCATAACCAATTGTGCCTCGTAAATATCTCAACACATGCTTTGCTGCTATCCAGTGTGTTTGTCTCAGCTGACTCATAAACTAGTTGAGTAAACTCACTACATAGCATATATCAGGTCTGGTGTTAACCAGATACATCAATGATCCAATCAGTTGTCTATAAAGATGTGGATCAATCTCGCCTAAATCAGAAGAAGTCTCGCTTAGTTTATTCAGATTCATCACCATTGGTGTAGGCATGGATCTATAGTCTGTCATCCCGAATTTCTTCAATATCTCCACTGTGTATTTTCCTTGACTCGGGAAAATCTCATCAGTACTCTACCACACTTCTAGTCCCAAGAAGTAGTGCATCATACCAAGGTCCTTCATCTCGAACTCATAAGCCAATGCACGCTTGCATTCAACAATAAGGCCTTCTGAACCGGTGAGGAATATGTCATCAACATATAGGACCAAAATCAAGCACTCATCACCAACAATGGTGTAGTATAGGTTTGGATCAGCAACACTCTTGTCGAAGCCCAAACTCATCAAGTATCCATCAATCTTCTCATACCATGCTCGAGGAGCCTACTTTAGTCCATACAGGGCTTTCTTCAACTTGCAAACATGAGACTCCTTCTCATGTATCACGAATCCATCTGGATGCTCGATGTAAACTTCTTCCTCAATCTCACCATCGAGAAAGGATGTCTTCACATCCATCTGATGTAGTCTCTAACCCATGGATGTTGCAAGGGAAATAAGCGTACGGATGGAAGTGTATTGGGCAACAGGAGAAAATGCTTCCTCATAATATATTCCCTCCACCTGAGAGAATCCTCTAGCCACAAATCTCGCTTTGTACTTCTCAACACTTCCATCAGCTGCATGTTTGATCTTATAGATCCACTTGGAAGTCACTACAGACTTCCCTTCCGGTCTCGGAACAATATCCCACACATCATTCTTCATGATGGACTGATACTCTTCAGTCATGGTATCTTTCCAATCCTATTGACCTATTGCTTCTCCATGACAAGAAGGTTCAATATCAATGATGTGGCTCATTGCTGAAACATAGCTTGAAAATATTTTTGGTCTCTTGCTCTCTCAGAATGTACCATGAGGAGTTGCATGTCCCTCTGCCTCCTATAGAGTCTGTCAAGCCCATGCAGACCTCTTCTTCCCTACTGCAATGTCTCTGGGAACATCAACTGGATCAACTAGATCTGTAATTGTCTCCCTCTGAACTGTTGAAGGGGGAGAATGTATTGTCTCTTCCTTCTTCTCACTGTCAATCTCCATTCTAAATTCTCTGGATCTTCGGAAGGTTATCTCTTCCTCAAAGGTGACATCTCTGCTAACCTCGATTTGTCTCTGACCAATGATATAGATCCGGTATGCCTTCGAAGATTTAATGTACCCCACAAATGTACCCTTTCTACCTTAAGGGTCTAGCTTGGTCCTCTTTTCCTTGGGTACATGAATGTACACTGGACACCTAAATATCCTGAAGTGTCCAACCTCAGGCTTCACTCCAGTGAAATCTTCTTCGGGAGTCATGTTCTTCAGAATCTTATGAGGACTCTTGTTCTAAACCTACATTGTTGTCATGGATGCCTCTGCCCACAGAATCATAGGTAGATTTTGATCATGTATCATTGCTTTCGTTGCCTCAACAATGGATTTGTTCTTCCTCTCTGCAACTCCATTCTGTTGAGGGTTATAAGGAATGGTGTGCTCCCTCTTGATCATTGCCTCAATACAGAAATCATTGAAATCCCTGGAGGTGTACTCTTCTCCATTATTTGATCTCAACACCTTGATCTTCCTCCCAGTCAGGTTCTCAACCTGAGCTTTAAACTCTTGAAATCTCGCAAGGACTCCATCCTTGGTCTTCAAGAAGAAAATCCACATCTTCCGAGAGTGATCATCGATGAAGAGCACATAGTACAAATATTCGTTCAAGGAAGCAACAGTCATGGGTCCACAAACATTTGTATTTATCAAGTCCAAGATCCGCTTGGATCTATTGTCACTACTCGAAAAGGACCCCTTGACATTCTTTCCAAGAGCACAACCTCTGCAAACGTCATCATGCTTGATATGTATCTCTGGAAGGCATGTCATCATCTTCCCTAGAGCGGGAAGGGCTATATAATGTAAATAAGCAAGTCTCCTATGCCATAGCTCGCTCAAGCTGATAGTATCATGTAACAAGGCTTGCACCGGTCAGGCAGTCAATCTATACAAAAAAAATTCTCGAACACCAATCACCTGGGTAGAATCCATCTGTGAGTTCTTGTGCCATGCAAGAACTTTTCCTTCAGAGAAGGTAACCTTGTAGCCTCTTTCCTCTAAGGCAGAAATAGAGACAAGGTTCCTTTTCATCCCAGGTACATATAATACCTCACTTAATTGAAGAGGTATGTCAGAATCTAGTTGGAAAGAAGAAGTCTCAACTCCCTTCACAGTATATCTGGCATTATCACCAAGTCCAACATGTAGACGAGACTCTTTCTCTACAAGGTCTATAAGATGTTCTCTATATCCAGTCATGTGTCTGGAAGCACCATTCTCAATCAACCAAATATCACTATCAGTAGGAACGGTATCTAAGAGTGTTGAAATGAAGAAGAATGGTTCATCTTTTATGTCTTCGTCTCTCTGAGGTGGTTCTAAATCAACATCTGCAATGGATGCATGTTGTCTTCCTCTCTTCCTAGTAGGACAATTTCTCTCAATGTGTCCATACTTGTCACATTTGAAACATTGAATCCTTGAAATGTCTTTTATGTGTTCATGACCTGGAGCTGATGAAGTTTTCTTGTCTTTGAATGCTTTTCCAAAACTTCTTCCATTTCTTCCGCCTCTCTTTGCATGAGAAGCAAGGGCTTGATTGTCATCATGATGGGAGTCTTGCACACCTCTGACTATAAGTCTAGTTTCCTCATGAGTGCAATTTTCCCATAGACGATCAAACTGAGGTAAGTATGTTCTTCCACTGATACTTTGAATGAATGACTCCCAATGTCTTGGAAGAGCATTGAGAGTTTAAATCATGACAAGCTCTATGTTTGTGATGGTTTCTCCAATGGCACCTAATTGATCTATGATTTTCTGAAATCTTCATGAAGAAGGTAGCAATGGTATCAGCTTTTGTCATCTTAAGATTTTGAAGTTGGTGTTTCAATGTGAGAGCTTTGTTAGTGTTGTTGCTCTCAAACATCATCTTCAGTGCATCATACATTTCATAAGATGTCTTCAAGGTAGGGATGTGAGGTAGTAGAAGATCTCTTATTGAATAGATGATTATCTTCCTAGCTTTGACATCACCTGCCTTCCATTCAGGATTCTCTTCATCGATTGTTGTTACTGGTAGAGACTTTTCTATCAATCTCAATAGGTCATCCTCTTCCAGAGTGATGTGTAATCTTGACTTCCAGGAGTTGAAGTTGCTTGTTCCATCAAGCCTATCTTCCACCAAAGTTATGTTCCTCATGGCTTGTAGATTCTTCACAAACCCTAACGACTAGGCTAGAAACCCTAGTGATTTTCAAGAGGAGGTCTCTAGGGGTTTATTGGACTTATGAATTCCAACAAGAAACCCTAGAGAGTCAAAGGAATCTCAGCAAGCTGCAAAATGCTCCAACGTTCTGCAAAAACCCTAAAACCAAAATTTTGCATAAACCCTAGCGCCAAAAATCAAAACTTCAATTTTTTATCTGAGAGTTACAAGAGGTGCATTGGACTAGTCTATACCTTCCTGTGCAAAAACTAGGCCCAACGTTCAAGGGGAAAGTGATAAAACTAGCTTGACAAGGAAAATGGATGGGGTCGTTTTTGCAGTTGCAGCAAGAAGGTGACGGCTAGCTTTAAATAGCTTGTGCAATGGCTCTTCAGGAACATTGCTCTGATACCATGTTGAATTTTTAATGCTTAGCTCAAGCACATGTAGTTTCTTTTCAATTTAGCATGAACTTGAACCATAAACAATGCAGCAATACAATATACAATAGATACAGTAACCAAGATCACAAGAAGAATAACCATGCACAAGAACACAAGAAGTTATCCTGGGAAAACCCTTCTCAACCATGGGAAAAACCCAACAATATTTTGCTATAGAGTCAAGAGAAGATCACCATTTCACCACAAACCCTAGTGCACACAAGAGGGTGCTCTATGACCAAGAAAGATTGCGCCTAAGAGAAGTGTGCAATCCAGCCCTACAAGTAGTCATTGAGATAATGAAACAAGTGTGAGTGAGTTAGTGATCCAAAATGGGGATCTAAATCTCTTATTTACACATGACCTAGGACATCAAATTGATGTGTCTATTGGCACAATAGGGCCGACTTCTATAACTCAACAATATAATTAATCTTTACACAATATTAATTATCTTTACATAGTGGGGCCGACTTGTACCCTTTACAATACAAATTAGGGTTACACAATAATCTTACTCTTAGACAATATAGCAAGGGATCCACACATCCTTTAGTGATATGCCACTAGGGACATGTCCACCTGTGCTCAGCCACAGGGACGTCACTCACAACAGATAGTCCATAGGAGTACTATCTGGAGAGCCATCTCAAGTCGACTCAACTAAGTCCATAGGCGTCTGACAAGAGACCATCTCAAGTCGTCTCAACTCAGTCCAGAGGATCACAACAAGAGACCACACACATCATCTCAACTCAATCCAGAGTAATACGACTCACCCATCACATGGGTGTTCTCACAGATCATCTCAACTCAGCCCAGAGGAGAACGACATGGAGAATGTCTCATGAAGTTGCAATCATCAACATGTAGAACAGGTTAAAAATTTATGCTAGTTGATTCAGTTGGTGCTTCATTAGAACTCTTGTGGGTCATGAGACAGCCTACCATGGAGACTTATTCGTGAAATCATTAATAATGCCAGGATTTCAAGAGAGGTAAAATGTGCACTATATGTTGATTAGCTTTCCCAAGTTCATTTATATCGACTTGACATAGTGTATCCTCAATGTGCACCACAGGTTGATGCTTATGCTTTGAATGTAGTAGATTCTTATGCCTTTGTGTATTAGATGTAGGATCTACCACCTACAAATCCAATTCCTATGGGAAATGGGTTAATGTTCAATTTTGATTATTATAGTGGGATTTGTAAACCTCCAGTTTTTCCAAGGGTGTCACAATCTTTTACTGGGATTTCAATGTGATTTTTTTCTATTGGTTCCCTTTGGGGTATCCTGGAATACATTTGTGCACTTCAATTTGATGTTGTCCAAGCTATGATTGAGTATCCCTTTAAATTATTAATTGCTCGCAAAGAGCAAGTCTAAAAGCATGTTGGTTTATTATTTAAAGCATCATTTTCCTTTTGAGCAGTGTTTAATGCCTTTGATTCAAAAGATCGCTTACAAAAAATGTTGAATCTCATGGGAAATGTTGCTAATGTGAGATCAAGGGTCAGCAATGGAACATCTGAAAAATCCAACATTACTTCTCCTCAAAATAATTAAGAAGTTGCTCAAGTTTTGACAGTGGTAGAGAAGCAATTGCTTATTGTACATGTGTTTCTCTACACCAATATTTTGAGCTTGTGTTCTTTTACTTGTATAAATGTTGCGTCCTAACAAAATTCACTGGGAAAGAGCTGCCTATAAATTTATCGATACCAAAAATGAGGCAATAGAGGCTATGGATTATGCAATTTATATGCAATGGAAAATTTGTTCCAGCTTCTATGAGATCTCATTGGCCTATAGCAGAGAAGTTCTTTAGCTGCAGAATAAAGTCAAGCACCTCTTGGTGAATAATACTTTCTTGGATTAGCCTTCTTTGGATTAGGGATATTTCACATTGTCACATTGGTACCAAATGCTCACGGGATTATAGTAAGTGCAATAATTTTGATGTTGCACGTGTGGTTGACCTTCTCGATTATGTTGGTCACATAGATGAGACACAAGACTTTATCAGCAAAATGACAATAAAACTAGATTCCACTGTGTGGAGTAGTTTGCTTTGTGCCTATAGAGTGCATGATGATATGGAGCTTGGAGAACAAGCTGCAAAATGCATTCTTGCATTGGAACCACAAGATGTCAGAACATATGTTCAACAATCAAGCATTTTCGATGAAACTGCTAGATGGGATGATGTAGCAAAGGTAAGTTTCATAGTGGCACGAGAGAGGGGAGAGCCATTGTTGAATAAGGCATACAAAGAAGAGGGTGGAGATGATATTATTGTTGATAACTAACAATCAAGCTTTCCTACATAGCCTTCCCCGGTGATGGACAATGAGTATAATTCCATAATATTTATGAACATACTTGGGTGTTTAGACTTTGGATATGACAAATTTACCATTGGTAGTTGGGAACATAAATAACTAGTTAGCAAGGATGGAAAAATGAATATAACAGTTAATGTAATTTTCACTTCAATTGACCAACAAAGTGAATGTACAAAACAACCCCAATTATATGACAATAAAATCACAACTTGACACTTTGATACGAGAACGATCTTTAGAGTGGAGAAAGTTGTAGGAAATATGGAAAGGAGACTATGAGAGAGTTTCTAAGAAATTCAGGGTTGTTGAGGAATGGTTATTAAAAATATAAATAGAACTGCAACATATTCAAGAAGAGAACTACAAGCTCAATGAGGATTCATCATCATATGTGGCACCAATCAGTGAACTTGAAGAGCAAGTGTGCATGTTAAAGAAGCAAAAAAATGAACATGTCAAGGAAGGAAAGGATTTGAGTCAAAAGCTACAATCTAAAACTCAGGAGAAGGTGTTGATCAAAAAATTTGATCACCTAGATTTTTCGCTCTTTGGAATCACAAAAAAAATTAATATTGGAAGAAGGAAATTTTGAACGATCATCATCCCATGGCATATCCCTCAGTCTCAATTCATCATGCATTTTAAGGAATCAAAATCTAAGTCTGTATGCTCAAGATATTCATGGGTTTGTCCAACCGTCCAATCTTCCATGAAAGAAAATTCTTCCATGTGAAACACTTAGTCTTGTCTCACCCAGATCATTACTCTTATTACTCTCATTCTCCTGATTGTTCTCATTCTCCATACTTAGCCATTATCCATATTATCTATTCATTGTTATTTCAACTTCCTCTCTTATTATCTCATATCTCATACTCATTCTTATATTCTCTTATATTCTCTCTCTTCCCCATGGGATCGTGAGCCCCTTCCTCATTCCCCATCTCACCTCTTACTCCCAATATCGATCCCCTCTCCCCTCTTATTCTCGATCCCCATCTCCCCTCTCATCCTATTCCTCCATACCCTCCCTCTCTTAACCATTTTCCTAAGTTCACATTCCCCCTTTTCACACTCCTCAACCCCATCCCTCTCACTCCCAATCCTATGGACCTGCCACACCTTCTCCCCCCTATCCTCTCTCACTCTCGATCCCACGAACCCACCACACTTTCTAACCCTGCCATACCTCCCCTCTCATCCTTCTCCCATACTCTCCATACTTACACTATCTGTTTCATCAACCACAATGCATGTGGGACTAAAAAGGCAGAATTTAAATCAAAGGTAAAGATTGATCCACGAGCTAGATCGATGGTTGTTGAACATCGATCTTCCAGAGCTTATAACTCATGATCTAGACGTTCGTTTTTGGAAAGTGATACCTCGTTGGAAAGGTAATTCGACAAAGAAGACAATAGGATAGGTTTCAATGACTAAATTTGGTCACAATTATTCCAGAAATTAAAATATCAGTCCGCTTTGTTTTCATGACTTGAAGAGAAATCTCTTTGGAAGCTCGACTTCCTGAGACTGTAAGTTGATATCCATACCTCCAAAATTAGCTCAAGAGGACTCGTTGGAAATATGGAATGTTGAATATTACTTCTAGAATGGTTTCCATGGCTAATAATTCACTTATCGTGCTTGGAAAATTAAAACAGAATCCATGTTTTTTAAGGAAATCAACTTCAAAATTTGGAAATAAAAGTTTATTAAATAACTTTTATAAAAGATGAAGTGGGTCCCACTTGGAGGCATGAATTTCAATAAGATAAAGTCATTAATAATAATTCAATCAAGCATTGATTTAAATGATTTAATCTCTATTCCAAGAAGATGCACATGAAAACATCTAGAAGAACAAAAACCCTAACTACTTCAAAGACGCATTGGAAGCAGATTTTAAAAGAAAGAGAGCACCGTCAGAGAAGGGGTTAAAAGATCAGAGTAACATAGGCTATATCATAAAAATAGAATTTCCAACCATCAGTATGCAACCAACTCTCTGATCAGCAAATAAAGATCTCTAATTTGTCTTCCTTCTTCTACACAATTTCTCTCAAAGCTCTATGTTTGTAAATCAAACATCAAGCGTAAGGATGAGTTTTTTTAGTGTTTGTCCTTTTATTCTTCCAAGTCTCTTCCTCAAAATATCAATAGGAGTATTTTACAGTCATACCTATGGCTGATAATGTAATTCAAGGTTGTCTAAATGATTCATGGAGGTTTAGTCCTTGAATTTGGAAAGATTTATTTCTGAGCATTAGTCAATTGGTTTATTGAAATGCTTTGTAATGTTGAATATCTTTTATGAAACTCCACGGAGAACCATTTTTGGGGTATGTTAGCAACAATTCTTGTCTTGGGCCCGAGATCATCCAGAGTTGCAGGTTGCACGAAGAACGCCCAAGCATAGCACGTAAATCCCCATTTCAGGCTAAAAATCAAGTGAGCGGGCGAAATTACATTGTCAACGGCTCGGATTCATCTTTAAAAGCAGATCGACGGTCGGCGGGAAATCGCGGTTAACGAAGTTGCGCCAAGGTTAGCGCAATGGATAGCGCCCATATTATGTGCAGGGAAAGATAGCAGTCGTCCATCCAGAAGACGCATGGTGCGAGATCTAGTCGCGTCGGCATTTCGGCATTCGGGGATTCGAAGGGTGAAGGTTTCTTGTTATCCTATGTCTCGAAACCCCAAACCCCGAAATCACCAAAGGCGCCCAAAGTCGGGCCCGCAGTATTACGGGGCAATCTCAGTCGTCCACCCGCAGGAGAAACCTGGCACGCGATTAGGTTCCTCTTCGTTTCGCCCATCGTGATTCCAAGGCTCAAGGTACAGCATCGTCAGGAGATTTCAGAACCGTCAGATCTAGAGGGACGCGTGGTGCCAGATTAAGCCGTCTCGGCGTTTCACTCATCGCAAATTCAAGAAGCAGGGATCAGCCCCTTCCTATTCGCGAATGCCGAAAGCGCCTTTGAGAGTAAACACAGGGTCATAGCCTGTGGTCACTAGGGAAGAAAGAGTTGCGCAAAAGGGGCCAAAGGCGTCGGGTTTCAGTCACAGAGAGGCTCGTCATGACCTCCAGTTGCCATCAGGCCTGACCTCGATCCTGGTCTGCGCTTGGAGTAAATGAAGGCAAGAAGGGGTGGTTGAAACCTCTCCTCATTCATTAAGTGTGAGGTATGGAGGGTCTGGAAAGCGGTCTGCTCGAGAGGATCCTGTGTACCCGTTTTTCTGGAGAAGTCATGCTAAGTTCTCAACTAGCCGGAGGAGGTCTTCACACGCTAGCTCAGTTTTTAATGGTTCAGCTACTCCCCTTACAGGATCCATGCGCAGTTAAAGTGGCATTTGAAGAAGGATATCAGTACGAGTTTGACTGAAGGGACACCAAGCCTTGGGTGACTGGTCATGCCTCTGTTAGGAGAATTTCTCTAAGTATATAAGCTCAGTCTTTGTATTTTGTAAAGTATCGATGGTTCTCCTGATTGTAAAGTTGTGATGAAGCGTTGGTCGCTCTGGTTAATGCACAAGTCATTTGAGACTTCTTACTTTATGGATGTCAGCTTCTTTTCCATCTCTTTGTTTACCGTGTTAGAACAACTCGGAATTGGAGGATCCAGTCGAGTTGTAGTTGTTATAGGATGATGTAGGTTGGATCACTGTAACAGTTGCATTGTTTCTAATCGGTTCTTGTGATTTTCTCAGCACTGAAACGACTTGGAATTGAAGGATTCATTCGAGTCACCCCTCAGCTCCTTGAAGCTCTGAACCAAGAGGATCTTGGCTTCTGAGTTTTTCACCCCAAAGCCTCTGAAGGCCTATCGCCTGAGGCAGTCTTTCTCGCCCTTCTCACAAGTCCTCCATATACCACCCTTTAATCCATTTACTGACGGAAGTTGGATCAAGACCTCCCTTGCTTTCTACATACCAAGCCCGGTTTCCTGAGTTAAAGATATACCTTCTCGAGTCTGTACCATTCGATCACCCCATTAAACAAATCGTGACATAAAATTGATGGGTGTTGGGCTCTGCTCCTGCAAGAAATCCAGGGGTGACTTATGATGCTAACATTTCTGGCGCCGTTGCCGGGGACGAAGTTGAAAATTTTCCCCGAGATTGAACGACAACGATTAACTGATTCTGAAGGTGCATCAGATATCAGAATTATCAAGATTGCTACTGTGCACCTGGCGACTCCACTGTGGAAACTCCATTGTTTCCACTTCATTGTTTTAGCTGTGGCTACTGTTGGCACACCTAAAAGATAACCCAGAGGAGCTTTCTCGAGAAGGTTTCAGCGGCTGCTTTCTCAACCTGAGAAGCTTTCTGGGGTAACGACAACGTTAAGATATGGCCTTTGATGGTGAACAAGGACTAAGCACATTTGAAGTTGTGCATCTTTCACCTGGCGACTCC
>ML789936.1:362998-394262 GCA_009831015.1 Picea engelmannii | reverse complement strand
AAGACCCTCTCTTTTTAAAAGAGGGGTTAGTTGTGGAAGAGGATTCTTCTCTTTTCCTCCAGGGGGTTTCTCACGATATATTTTTACCTGGGATTAAAGAGAAAAATATTATGTATGAGCAGCCAGAACCAGCAAGTCCCACTATCCCTAAAACGGAAATTTTTTACGGGATCACTGTTCTGGAGGAGGATCATATCAATGAAGGACACCCCCTTTTTGATGTATATTATAGTGATGATGAGCAGCAAGATTATCCTACATTTGATCACTATAAAGATACTGAAGAGCCAGTTAGCAAGCAGAACCACCCCATGGTCCCTATTTATGATGAATATGAATCAGACCTGGGGGAGAGCCAAGAAGAAGAGCAGAAAGAACCAGTGGAACGGGTGACTTCCTACCTGGAGCCCGCCCATTCACCTATGCAGACTCATGAAGTTCAGCCCTGTAGGAGTAGTTGTGGAGCAGAGCAGGCCTGTTGCTACCCTTTTCACAGGGTTTGCCACTCATTCTATGATCCTGTCAGCAAGTACATGGAGTGGCATGTCCTTTATGCCTTGGAGCCGCCCTATTCCATATCAACTTCACCCTGTGAGGAGAAGTTGAAGAGTGTAGTCGTTATGCTGTCACGGTTACACCATCTGCTGGTGATCATCGACAGAAAGAAAGAGCTTCCCTTCAAGGAGTTACTTGATTGGCTATGGTGGAAGTCTGCTTTCACCTAGCCCCATGTAAAGTGTTTTATTAGTTTAGGATTGTATATAAATAAGCTCCTTTGAGCATGTATCTTTATTTTGTTGCTTTTATTTTTCGGCCTATATTTTCAGCAGCGGGACGTTTTGAGCTTGACTCCATAACCCAACAGCAAGGTACTGAAGCTGCGGAATGAGTTCTTAGAGCATCACAGGGATGACTCTATCCTCCATGGAGCCTAATGTTAGCAACAATTCTTGTCTTGGGCCCGAAAGCATCTAGAGCTACAGGTTGCACGAAGAACGCCCAAGCGTAGCACGTAAAGCCCCATTTCAAGCTAAAAATCAAGTGAGCGGGCAAAACTACGTTGTCAACGGCCCGGATTCATCTTTAAAAGAAGATCGACAGTCGGCGAGAAATCACGGTTAACGAAGTTGCGCCGAGGTTAGCGCAATGGATAGCGCCCATATTATGTGCAGGGAAAGATAGCAGTCGTCCATCCAGAAGACGCATGGCGCGAGATCTAGTCGCGTCGGCGTTTAGGCATTCGGGGATTCGAAGGGTGAAGGTTCCTTGTTGTCCTATGTCTCGAAACCCCGAACCCCGAAAGCACCAAAGGCGCCCAAAGTCGGGCCCGCAGTATTACGGGACAATCTCAGCCGTCCACCCGCAGGAGACACCTGGCGCGCGATTAGGTTCCTCGTCGTTTCGCCCATCGCGATTCCAAGGCTCAAGGTACAGCATCATCGGTAGATTTCAAAACCATCAGATCTAGAGGGATGCGTGGCGCCAGATTAAGTTGTCTCGGCGTTTCGCTCATCACAATTTCAAGAAGCAGGGATCAGCCCCTTCTTATTCGCAAACGCCGAAAGCACCTTTGAGAGTAAACACGAGGTCAAAGCCTATGGTCACTGGGGAAAGAAAGAGTTGCGCAAAAGGGGCCAAAGGCATCAGGTTTCAGTCACAGAGAGGCCCGTCACGACCTCCAGTTGCCATCGGGCCTGACCTCGATCCCGGTCTACGCTTGGAGTAAATGAAGGCAAGAAGGGGTGGTTGAAACCTCTCCTCATTCATTAAGTGTGAGGTATGGAGGGTCTGGAAAGCGTTCTGCTCAAGGGGATCCTGTGTACCTATTTTTCTGGAGAAGTCATGCTAAGTTCTCAACTAGCCGGAGGAGGTCTTCACACGCTAGCTCAGTTTTTAATGGTTCAACTACTCCCCTTACAGGAGCCATGTGCAGTTAAAGTGGCGTTTGAAGAAGGATATCAGTACGAGTTTGACTGAAGGGACACCAAGCCTTGGGTGACTGAGCACGCCTCTGTTAGGCGAATTTCTCTGAGTATATAAACTCAGTCTTTGTATTTTGTAAAGTATCAATGGTTCTCCCGATTGTAAAGTTGTGATGAAGCGTTGGTCGCTCTGGTTAATGTACAAGGCATTTGAGACTTCTTACTTTATGGATGTCAGCTTCTTTTCCATCTCTTTGTTTATCGTGTTAGAACAACTCGGAATTGGAGGATCCAGTCTAGTTGTAGTTGTTATAGGATGATGTAGGTTGGATCATTGTAACAGTTGCATTGTTTTTAATCGGTTCCTGTGATTTTCTCAACGCTGAAACGACTTGGAATTGAAGGATTCAGTCGAGTCACCCCTCAGCTCCTTGAAGCTCTAAACCAAGAGGATCTTGGCTTCTGAGTTTTTCACCCCCAAGCCTCCAAAGGCCTGTCGCCCGAGGCAGTCTTGCTCGCCCTTCTCACAATTCCTCCATCTACCACCCTTTAATCCATTTACTGACGGAAGTTGGATCAAGACCTCCCTTTATTTCTACATACCAGGCCCAGTTTCCTGAGTTAAAGCTATACCTTCTCGAGTCTGTATCATTCGATCACCCCATTAAACAAATCGTGACATAAAATTGATGGGCGTTGGGCTCTGCTCTTGCAAGCAATCTAGGGGTGACTTCTGACGCTAACAGGGTATAAATTAAATGATTTCCCAAACTTTGGGATTTATGAGTATGAATTTTTTGGAGTATGCCCATCAAATTTTTTTCAATTTTGAATACCATACTCATTTAAAGTTCTCTGAAGTGATCAACACCATTTCACTATTTTTCTTGTTCTACTACTGCTACTTGTTCTAGATTCACGGGGTTTATGAAATAATTATTCATATATATTTGAATCACCTCAGAGATAATGTTCTTGGATCTTTGGGCATAAGTCAAATATTAGAACCTTTGAAGAACCAAGAACCATCAAATATTCGGGAGGATGAATTCCCTGGCGATTGCATTGAAAGAACTCTTAAATGCCCTTGCAACTCCATTGGAAAGATTTAAAAATCTCAAGAAAGTATTCACGGTGGCTCCACCAAAGAATTCATTTCATGTTGTGATGCTTATTTGCCTTCTCAATCAAGACCATCAATGTATTTTCAAGACGCAACCAAAAGAGGTACCCAAAGAAAGGAGTGGTTGCATATAAACCCTTTAAATCTGCAAGAAGTAGATTTTCAAATGCCAAACATTTCTATTGGAAAATTTCCCAAATTATTTGGGAATACTTCATAGGATGCAAAGCAACATTTGTTTAATTTCAAAAGTACATGTGATATTTTCAATATCTCTAAAGACAATGTTACATGTCGATTATTTGCACAAACTCTACATGGAAATGCTTGTGAAAGGTTCTTTTCATTGTTGCATGGGGCTATTACCAGTTGGGATCTATTGGAAACCTCATTTTCTTAAAATTTCATCCCAAGAATGTACCCATATGATCTTTCTGGTGTTTTCAATGTTGTTGCTCACCCACCCACCCTCTCCCATATCAACACAAGACAATGAAGTGTATAATTTGGAAAAAAAATCTAATCAAAGAATGAAAAAAAAATTCAAGTCATATTGCTAAAAATGAAAATAAGGATTCTAATTTTCAAGTGCAAGATTTCATCTTCTCATATACTCCATATGAAGATATTTCGAGCAGCAAGTTTGAAAATGAAATTGATGAGTTTCCACAAAATGCACAACGAAATTTCAGCCAACTTTGCAATGGCCGCATCTTAATGGTGAAAATTCATAAGAACATTTGCAGCAAGAATAATTTGTAGAAGAAATCAATCCCAAGAACAATGATGGGCAAGATTAACATTGCATGAAGGAAGAATGTTTTCAAGACATTGCCAATGAATCAAGAATCTTGGATGTGGTCGGTAATAAGGAGAAAGATGAATATTTTTTCAAATGGAAAACTTCTCATCTGAACAAAGATTGCAACACTAATGAACAACCAAGAGTTGATTTTATCGAGTCATGGTACCAAAGCATTGTTGGCCAAGCAATGCAATCAGATTTTTGGCACATCTGGTTGAGTTTTACTACAGTATTCTTTGGGCATGCTCTTGACTCCTTGATAGCATCCCGGATATGTTCCCCAATTCATAAATTCATCCCACAGATCAAATGGATGTTTGAATGGCTCCATTGGAAATCCACTTACATTTGAGAAGTGTCCCTTTCCTCCAAGTAGGTTAGAGTCGATAGATCTTGTTTGTACATAGTTTGTTTCTTTAGTCAAAGTTTTGCATAATAAATAAGTTGTTAGAGGGAGATGATGTTTGAAGATGACTCCATATCCCAATGGAGAAGGAAGTTGGTCAAATTCTGGTGTTCTCGGCGATCCATAGGGGGTCATTGTCCCACAGTGGGAGCCAATTGTTGATCAAAAATTTTGATCACCTAGATTTTACGCTCTTTGGAATAATAAAAAAAAAGTGATATCAGAAGAAGGAAATTTTGAATGATCATCATCTCATGCTATATCCCTCGGTCTTAGCTTCATCGTGCATTTTACGGAATCAAAATCTAAATATGTATGCTCAAGATATTCATGGTTTTTTCCAACCGCACAATCTTCCATGAAGGGAAATTCTTCCATGCACAACACTTAGTCCTATCTCTCCCAACTCATTGCGCTTATTACTTTCATTCTCCTTATTATTCTCATTCTCCATACTTATCCATTCTCCATATTATCTCTTCGCCGTTTTTTTCAACTTCCTCTATTATTATCTCATATCTCATACTCATTCTTATATTCTCTCTCTTACCCATGGGATCACAAGCCCCTTCCTCATTCCCCATATCCCCTCTTACTCATGATCTTGATCCCCATCTCCCCTCTTATTCTCTATCCCCATCTCCCCTCTCATCCTATTCCTCCATACCCTCCCTTACCTAACCATTTTCCGAAGTTCCCATTCCCCCTTTTCACACTCCTCACCCCCATCCCTCTCACTCCCGATCTCACGGACCCACCACACCTCCTCTCCCCTATCCTCTCTCACTCTCGATCCCTCAGACCAGCCACACCTTCTCTTCCCTATACCCTCTCACTCTCGATCCCATGGACCTACCACACTCTCTAACCGCTCCATACCTCCCCTCTTGTCCTTCTCCCATACTCTCCATACTTACATATTTTCCTAAGATTAATTCCAATACGTGGAAACCAATGATACCGATACATGTGACAACCATGATATTGAGACATGTGGAATCCTATCACACTAAGACACATGGCATGTGATTGGGCACTCACTGGGTGACGACTCGACATTGACTAGGTGACCAAAATTTTACTAACACACAACCTCCATAAGCTCTTGTGTTTCACATGAATGATATGGAAACCTTTACATTATAAACACTGTGTTTCATCCACCACAATGCATGTGAGACTAAAAAGGTGGAATTTAAATCAAAGGTTAAGATCGATCCACGAGCTCAATCGACGACTACTTAGTAGCGATCTTCTGGAGCTTATAACTCATGATCTAGAGGGTCGTTTTGGGCAAGTGATACTTCGTTGGAAAGGTAATCCGAAAAGGAAGACAATGGAACATTTTTCAATGATTGAATTTGGACATAATTCTTCCATAAATTAAAATATCAATCATTTTTGTTTCCGCACTTGCTGAAAAATATGTTTGGAACTCAACCTCCCGAGGCTATAAGTTGAGATCCAAACCTTAAAAATTCACTCAAGAGGATTTGTTGGAAATATGGAATGATGGAGATTACTTTTAGAATGTTTTATATGGATAAGAAGTCACTTATCATGCTCAGAAAATTAAAACACGGTCCACTTTTTTTAAGGCAGTTAACTTCAAAATTTGGAAATAAAAGTTTATTAAATAACTTTTATAAAAGATGAAGTGAATCCCACTTAGAGGCACGAATTTCAATGACATTAAGTCATTAATAAGAATTCAATAAAGAATTAATTGAAAGGATTTAATCTCTATTCCAAGAGGATGCACATGGAAACTTCTAGAAGAATAGAAACCCTAACTACTTCAAAGAAGCATTGGGAGTAGATTTTAAAAGAAAAAGAGCACCATTAGAGAAGGGGTTAGAAGATCATAATAACAGAGGTTAGATCATCAAGATAAAATTGTTCAACCATCAGTATGTAGCCAACTCTCTGATCAACAAACAAAGATCTCCATTTCTTCTTGCTTTTTTGTCTTCTCAACAATCTTTCTCAAAACTTTTTGTTTGTATATCAGAGATCAAGCATAAGGATGAGTTTTTTGAGTGTTTTTTCTTTTATTCTTCCAAGTCTCTTCCTTAAAATATCAATAGGATTATTTTACAGCCATACCTATGGCTAGTAATGTATGTTGGGGTTGTCTAAATGATTTGTGGAGGTTTAGTCCTTGCATTTGACAAGCTTTATTTCTAAGCATTAGTCAATTGGTTTACTGAAATGATTTGTAATGTTGAATGTCTTTTATGAAATTCCACAGAGAACTATTTTTGAGGTATAACTTTTAGAATTTCTCAGACTTTGGGATTTCTAAGTATGAGATTTTTGGAATATGTCCATCAATTTCTTTTCAGTTTTGAATGCAATCCTCATTTAAAGTTCTGTGAAGTGATCAAAGCCATTTCATTCTTTTTCTTGTGAGAAAATATGGTTGCATCTTATACTTGCATGTGTTTCATAGGGATGTTATAATGAAGCTGAGTATATATTTATTTTGATATTGAAGCTTTTTTTATCTATTTAATTGTAAATAATTTGCTTGGTCTATTTCCAAGCAAATGTTGCAATCAAAGAGCAATCTAGTTATCAGAAACCATTTTATATACAAACTAAAGAAATAAATATTTGGGGATGGTTGTTTATCATTCTCCATTTTGACAGCCCATATCCAAGAACATCAAGTTATATCTTTCAGACAATAATAGAGGAGTACTACCTCCATAAAAATGCAAGGGGATTTTATCCTTGTGAGGTTGTTTGGATATTGAACAATCTGAACATCAACAAAAGGATAAGGTCATTTTATAAATTCAGATCTTGGAAGCAAAAAAAAATGGAAACGAAGAGACAAAACATCGAAACAGAACTTCAATATGAATGTTCAACTCCTGAACACAGAAATAATGGGAAAATCATTGCTAATTCACAAGATGAAATTTTCAAGTTTCATCAAGAGAATCATTATATCAAGGTATAGGTCATGACAGTGATATAACAATTGTAAAAATACAATAAATAAATCTAGAACTTGCATTGGGTTCTTTTAAAAATCATAAGTCATAAATGACACCATGATTTTTCAGTGTCAATAAATTCTGAAGTTGTATGAGGTTGTTGTAAAGGTTACCCTACCTCCCCCTCAACCTCTAGGATGTTGAGACCCTTAAATCAATAGGAAACAAGCTTGAGATATTTGTAGCTAGTGTTGAGCTAAGACCAACATTGTTCACTTGAGCCAAAATCAATGATGAAGTAAACCCCAACGATGGTCTCCCATAAGCAATAGAACTTCAAATGGATAATTGGACTTATGTAACCATTAGAGTAGGAGTTG
Organism: Picea engelmannii; assembly: GCA_009831015.1. Classification (NCBI taxonomy): domain Eukaryota; kingdom Viridiplantae; phylum Streptophyta; class Pinopsida; order Pinales; family Pinaceae; genus Picea; species Picea engelmannii. The sequence continues at coordinate 386,681 of ML789936.1, read as the reverse complement.
TTATCACTCTGTAAATTGATTCTGACTTATAGACAAACGACAGAGGTAACTGTTTAAACTTTAGATGAACAAAGTTCCCTCACACAAGAATTATCCAAAATACTTGGAATATAACATAATAATCCATGTAGGAATAATGTATAAAATATGAATAGATAAGATATGATGATATACAATTGAGGACGAGGGTTCGTTTATATACCCATGCAGGGGTGCCCTTAATCAATAGTCATGTCCTTTGAGACATGTCCTTTCATTATTAATAATTATTATTTATTAATTAATTATTATGTTATGAATATCTATTTATGTATATTTATGTTCATAACATTGCCTTCCCCTTAAAAATTATTTGTCCTCAAAGAATACTTTATGGAAGACTTATCTATTGCTCTAGCTTGTAATTATTGTCTCATGTTTCTTCATTATTGAATTAGTAATCGTTGAGGACCTGAGACGATAGGATCTTCTAAGTGTTGAGCAGAATTGTCGCATTGTAAAGGAGTCTGCCCATCCTAATTCGATCTTCTGCATGGGGAGTTTATAGGGTTCTTGGAAAGAACTTGATGTATTTCGACTCCCATGATAGCTTATACTTTGAGCATCACTTGTAGTGGAAGTAATATTCTTCAACATATTGGTCATTTGTTTTTGTTGATACAAGGATTGGCTAAAGTATCGATTTTTGTGATTGGGATGTCGATAAGACATCCTTGGAACTTGATCCTTACTTCGTATACTTGTAGCTTTTTGTTGATTAAATTTTGGAATTGAGTCTTCTTGATATCTATGGCTTGTTTGTACCTCGACATTTGAAAACTTCTTTACATCATCTAGATTTGCCTCCTTTTGAGTTGTAAGGTTGATTGGGTCTGTCATCGTTTCTTTATCGACTAATGATGTTTTGTGGTCTAGCTTTTCTTGTAAAGTCTTCTTATCGTGCTTCAACTTTTTAATCTGAGTTAATAAATCTTGATTATGGACCCTTAGGCGTGAATTTTTTTCTTCATCTTTTGATTTGCTGACTTTATTTTTTTATTCTAGATTCTTTTTTCTTTCATCCTTTAAGATTTTAATTTGTTCTAGTAAATTCTGATTAAGGTTCCTTAGGCTGGAGCTTTCTCCCTCTTTTTCGGTTAATTTCTCTTTGAGACCTTGATTTTCCTGTTCGAACTTTTGAAAACAACGCTTCTTCTCCTTGGATTTCATGATTTTTGCAAGTAGTTTTTTATTATGATTTCTTAGCCGAGAAATCTCTTCGTCTTTTTCAATGATGATTTTGTCACATTCTTCTTGTCGATCTTACAACTTTTGTATTGACTTATGGTTATCTGGAAGGATCACTTCTAATATGTCATTCATGTCTTCTAATGATGGAGCTTTTGAAATTGACTTCATTGTAGCGTCATGTAATGTGATTTTCTTCTTCTTATAAGAAAATGTCAAAAACTTTCTCCTTGTGTTGAAAATAAAAGTACCTAATGTATCTACCCAAGTTGACCCTAGAATTATATCAACATTGTCTTCACAGATTGACACGACATTGAATTGAGCTATGAATTTGTAATCACCCATAGATAGTTGTAGGTTCTTAATGTCATATTTCTCATTGGAAAGACACATATCATTTTCAATTATATTTGGCTCTAAAACTATTAATTGGTTTGCCAAGTCAACGTTAATGTGATTTTTCCTAGCAGTCGAGCAAATAGCGACATTGATATTCTTTCCCTGAATAATCCCATTAACTTTTAATAGGTGATCCACATATTTTTTATAAGTAGGGGGGAATCTTCCTTGTTTTTCACCACAAAACTCCATTATATATATATATATATATATATATATATATATATATATATATATATATTACTCTTCTTCACCTTCTATAATTTAGGGAACCTTTTTTTTAAATAAAAATAATAAAACTTAAGCTCATTGTTTTTAATAAATATACTCTTTTAATAAGAAAGAGCATATAATATATGTAAAAAGAGTTTGTTTTACCTTTATCTTTTCAATTTTTCCCAAGTGTATTTTAATCTCCTATATTTTTGTGTATATAAACTTATCTTAAAAAGTGATTTAACACTTTATTTAAAGTGTACTCATTTTTGTTTAAGGAATAAAAAATTAGGAATTAATACACCTTGGCTTATACTTTTTTTATTCTTAGGTAAAATATAGTGGACTTAATACTCCTTTTTTTTTAACTTCCATGATAGAATGTTCACTTCATAAAATTAATATAACCTAGAAGTTAATATATATATATATATATATATATATATATATATATATATATATATATAGTCGTTGTTTTGTTTTAACAAAGGTCACGACCTTTTGTTGACGGTGGCACCCTTTTAATTCCACGACAATTTACCCACACCCTGCAATTATTTTAAATTATGATTGTACGGATGGAGGACAACATTTAAATTTTTAATCAAGGAACTGTATGGATGGAAAGCGACGATTGGATGTGGTACGGTTGTTGTTGCAATGAGTACGGCAGTTTGTACGACTGCAATATCTTAGTGGTCGTACAACGACTGTATACACAGGATTGGACAGTACAACAATGATTTGCAGAGGTGGCAGGAGTATACAACAGACAAGATTGGCGGATGTATCAGGTCTGGGAGATGTGAATGACTGACAGGGATTGGGGAGTCGAGGGGGGGGTCACGGGATTGGGAAGTCATGGAGTGAATAGGACGGGAATGGGGGTGGGTGGTGTATCAGGTGGGAAGGGCAAGCTACGGGAGAGGGACGGGAAGTTATGGGAGTGGACAGGATAGGAAAGGAAGTGGGTAGGGGTCGGGAAAGTTTTACGGGGGAAGGGGAAAGGGAAGGGTTACGGGGGTAGGAAAGGTTGCGGAAGGGATCGAGGAAGGGTTACGGGGGAAAGAAAGGGGGACAGTTGCGGGAGAGGTAAAAGGAATGGAAAGGAGTGTGTGGGAGATGATGGAGAAGGTTGGGCGTGAGTGAAAGGAAAAAGAAGATGGGGAGGGTTTTATGAGTTGGGTGTGGGAAGAGAGGAGCGATAGGCATAGACCAAGTATTTGAATCGTAATAATAAAATATATTGATAAAAAATGAATAATTGATAGATTCAAATGCCCAAAACTTGTTCTGACAACGTATTAATTGGTGGCAGTTGTAGCTTATTGCACTTCGTTCCTTTTTTTTCTTTCTTTTTTTAATTCTTTCTTTCTTTTGTATTTTTTTTATTCCTGGTTTCCGTTATCCCAATGGCAGAGTTTAAATCCCACTATTTCTTTAGCGTTTAGGTTTTCCTCTTATTTATTTATTTCAGATAGTATTTGCTTATGACCTTTCTTCGTTCTAGTTCTGCTTTTCAAATTTGCAGTAAAAAATTTCCAAAAAAAACTTCTGAAAATATCTTTCTTTAATTTTCCTTTCCAGCAGAATACCTCTTCCTTCAACAGATACTTATTTTTATTTTTTTTTAATGGTCAAGGACCAAGTTTTTGGTCAAAGACCTCTGAATCGGAGAAACTCCAAAAAAATGATGCGGCCAATGGCCTAACTAAATCAGAGAAGCTCTGAATGAAGTATGGTTGGCCAAAAGATGGTTCAGACAAGGTCTAATAAAGAGACTGGCCAAAGGTCGGGATCAGAAAAACAAAAGCTCTGATACCAAATGAGACGAACAAAGTTCGCTCACACAAGAATTATTCAAAATACTTGGAATATAACATAATAATCCATGTAGGAATAATGTATAAAATATGAATAGATAAGATATGATGATATACAATTGAGGATGAGGGTTCATTTATATACCCACGCAGGGGCGCCCTTAATCAATAGTCATGTCCTTTGAGACATGTCCTTTCATTATTAATAATTATTATTTATTAATTAATTATTATGTTATGAATATCTATTTATGTATATTTATGTTCATAACACAACCATCTTTAGAGTTGGGCACTAGCCTGATTAGCTCATAGAGGACTCTTTCGTGTCACTTGATATTTCTTTGGCAATCAGTGGCTAGATTTAGTTTGTTTTGGGGTTTTTTTATAAAGTTCTTAGCAAGGAAGGGGAGGGACATTTAGGACTATGGAGTCGAGATTCTAAAAGTGAATGAAAACAATGATTGGCCGGTAGAACTCTCCAGAGGATAAAGGCTAAATGAGGCAATGAATCTGAGTTGTAAATTGAAATTTGCAGAGTGTAAGAGGAAAGGGGAAAACAAGTAACTACATCAGAGAATTAATGAAATGAATTATGAATTAGTTAGGAAGAAATATACATAGTTTAAATTGCTTCAGCCGAGAGCATCACAAGATGAATTATGGGCCTTTGATTATCCAATTTAAACAGAAAACAATGTAAATGAAATTAAAGAATACAGGAAATACATACAATGAGAGAAGACAAAACTCATATCACCACCATTAGAATATTTTCATAGAGACTTCAAAGCTTCTGCATATGTATTCAGTTCAGCTCCAGAAAATTACAATAGAGTTCAGAACAACCAGAATTGTGCCCTTACACTTCTGCCAACCATTAATACATTGGGAACTTCTAATACTTATACAATTCGAGTTTCTTTAGTTAGAAACTGATTACAATCGTTGAAGTGAAACATTTCAGCTTCTAAAACTGAGTACAATGATTACAAATGATAGTTTTCATAAAAACATTTCATGATCCAACTGTCGATTCCTCTGATGCTTCAGCTCCTTCCTCTGCCACATTCTCTTTGAAATGTCACTTGTACTCTTTCAAATCTAATTCCATTTATCCATATTTTCCTTTAAATATTTGGGAATAATATATTTGAATAAAAATAATTCCCAAATATTTTTTATCCTGTAGAATTAAATTTCCATATTTTAATTCATGCTCGTGGTTTTGAAAACCATTTATTGTTTGTTTTCTGTGGTTTTTAAAACCATGTCTTGTTTTTCTCAATTTACCATTTCACTGTGAAAACCATTTACTCTGTCTTGTTTTTTCCAATTTATCGTTTCACTGTGAAAACCATTTACTTGTTTGTTTCCCATGGTTTTGAAAACCATGTCTTGGTTACCATCTTTGGTAAAACACTTTTAATCTTCTTCTTTTACTCCTGTAAAACCTTAGGATAAAAAATTATCCAAGACTTCCGTTCACGTGCATCTTTCCATTTAATTATTTTCCATGGAAATAAACATGAATCTCTTTAATTTGTAAAATTTAAATTTTACCTTTGTAAAACCTTTTCACCGTGAGGAAGAATTTCATTTATTGGAAATTTCATAATTATTATTGAAAGGCACTCCTAGAAAATATGTCGCACATAAACCATATGATAAATGGTTGCATTTATTATTTCGGGTTGGAGAGGAGTGGTTTTAAGTTCACCCGCTTTTACCCCTGAAATGTATCACATGAGAACACATATCCAATCACCAAAACCACAGTCCAAATTTCGGCCTGCCTTCACCTAATTAACTTCCGCACTAGTTCTCCGCCCAAAATATATGTGCTCCCTCCATCGGCCCGCCTTCACCTAATTAACCTCCGCACTAGTTCTCCGCCCAAAATATATGTGCTCCCTCCATCCACCCTTTGACTTTTCAATGTTAAAAATTGAGATTTGTGCCCACGATTTGACGTGAGGTCATGAATTAAATATTGGATTAGATATTAATATAAATATTTTAATATAAAAATATTTATATTAATAATAATAAACGTTTTTTCCATTTTCTAAGGACTTTGAGCATATGAGGCTTATCACATAACTTTGTGGATAGGATAAGGGTGCTTAAGCTTAATAAAAGGAATATTTTTAATTTTCAACGGGAATATGATAATAAGGGTAAAAATGAATGAAGTGATGGAACCGAGGGATTTAGATAAGCATTTAGGCTAGATATAGGTTTGGGATTTTTTTCAATTTTTTACTCATGGAGGACATGACTATTTTGGATGATCAGTCGAGTGAAGGATTTAGGTGATGGGAGCTTGACGGAGCTGGTGGAAAAGTTTTAAAATCTGAGTGGAAAGATAGCACAAGGACAATATGCTTTGGAAAAATTAATGCAAATTAGCATGTGATAACATTGGCTCCAAATGGGGATGTTATCCTCCCAGTGAGGTAGAAAAGAACTTGTAGACCCGGTGCCTGAACCATTGGGATGCTCCCAAAACATGTGTGTGTACCCTGCTCCGACATGTCACCAGTGTCCACTGAAAACCAAATTTTGCACACTGCTCTCAACTGGATATTGAACACTGAATACACCGTTAAAATCTGATTGTACACACTACTGGAAATACAAACTGAAAAATGTTTGACCAACACGCTTATTCGCACACTCCTATCTACTCTAAAAATGTTGAAATGAACACTCAATCAAATGATGCTAAAGTGGCAATGCAGCCAATCAAGCAATTGGCTTCCCGATTTTCCTCTGGTCACATTTTTCTTAAGCAGGCAGACAACTGTAAAATATGGCAGCTGAAAACAAAAATTGAATCCAAAATCTGAGCTTATGAATGAAACAAATTCCTCCTTCATTGATGATTGTAATAGGATGGCCACAGGATCTTGAAAACCATGAAAAATAATTTATTCTTGATGAACAAAACCAAAAAGACAAGCCTCATTCATAAGTGTTTGTTGTTCTTGCTCTATTTCTTCAGTTCTAAGAACATTTTCAAATGAAATTGCAGCAATAGGTATATCTACTCTTCCATGCATATCAACAAAAATATTCATATATTCTTGAACATCTTCAAATATGATAGCCATATTATGTGCATCAAGGTTATCCTCTTGTTCATCAAACAATCTTGATTTGGTTTTATTAACCTTCTGAAAATTTGCTTGAGGACTGTCATTTTGACTTTCAAAATGAATGGAAATAAGTTCTTGTTCATAATCTCCTTGGAAATGTGAAAAGCTAACAGCGTGAACTATTTCACGGTCTAGAGTTCCCATGGATGCATTTTCAAAGGAATCAAATAAAACAACTGTCTCTTCGTTATCTTTCTGTATTTCTGATTGAAAAGTGGCATACATTGTTTTGTTGTTTTCCTAAAACTCTATGTCAGTTGTTTGTTCACTGCTTGAAATCTCCATAGATGCAATTTCAAAATCTTCATCCATGTCTAGGCCACTTAGAATTTGAACAACCACATCATTCACAAGGGAAGAAAGACAACTTTGAAACACTTTGTCTTACTAGAAATCTTATTGAATATCTTCATCAAGTTCAGGGGAAGGAAAATGACTTTTAGCAACAATTTCTTGATCAGCTTCATCTTCAACCAAAGGAGGGGCTACTATTTGTTGTTGGGATGAATATTCATAAAAGGCTTCTATGATTTCATCATTCATACACTCTTCATCACCAAAAACATTTTCAAGGTACTTAATGAAATGTTCACAAAATTCACAACAATCTTCAAACACCAAGAATGAAAGATTAGATTCTCCATAATGCTTAAAGAATATTATATGGAAATCTTTAAGAGAGTATAAGTTGTTTGGTTTTAAATCTTCATACCATAATCTTTTTTTCACCTCTAGAGTAGCCATAAACAATTTCATCAAACAATCCTCATGAAATTCAATCCCTAGCTCACATATGTGCATGTGAAATCTAATCAAGTGCAAGGAAGCATCATTTCCTTTCCCATCTTCGAATTTAGGCAAATATTTTTGTCAATCTATGTGAGGAATACGATTTGGAAAGCCAAGAATATGAGAGCGAGTCATTGGAGCATATCTTGCAGATCTGTAATCCATCTTGAAGCAGTGGATTCATCAATAAAATCTTTAGGCTACTGAGTCTTTGGACAGTGGAGTCGCCATGAAAATTTTGAATTCTAGATTCTTGAAAATGGAGTCGTCGGGTGAATGATGTACAGTCTTTCTGTGTCAGAATACTTTTCACCACCCATACTTAGATCCGAACTTTGTCGTTTCTCCCAGGGAAGATTTCACCTTCGCTCCCCAACAATGGCGTCAACATGTTAGCACTCTGTAAATTTTGTCTGGCTAATAGAGAAATGACAAAGGTAATTGTTTCAACCAGCTTTAGAGCTGGGCACTAGTCTGCTCAGCTAAGAGAGGGCTCTCTCATGTCACTTGATATTTCTTTGGCAATCAGTGGCTAGATTTAGTTTGTTTTGGGGGTTTTTTATAAAGGTGTTGGCAAGGAAGAGGAGGGACACTTAGGGCTATGGAGTCGAGATTATGAAAGTGAATGAAAACAATGACTAGTCGGTAGAACTCTCTGGAGGATAAAGGCTAAATGAGGCAATGAATCTGAGTTATAAATTGTAATTTGCAGAGTATAAGAGGAAAGGGGGAAAACAAGTAACTGCATCAGAGCATTAATGAAATGAATTCTGAATTAGTTAGGAAGAAATACACAGTTTAAATTGCTTCAATCGAGAGCATCACAAGATGAATTATGGGCCTTTGACTATCCAATTTAAACAGAAGACAGTGTAAATGGAATTAAAGAACATAAGAAATACATACAATGAGAGAAGACAAAACTCATATCACCACCATTAGAATCTTTTCATAGAGACTTCAAAGCTTCTGCATATGTATTCAGTTCAGCTCCAAAAAATTACAATAAAGTTCAGAACAACCAAAATTGTGCCATTGCACTTCTGTCAACCATTAATACATTGGAAACTTCTAATACTTATACAATTCAAGTTCATTTAGTTAGAAATCGATTACAATAGTTGAACTGAAACGTTTCAGCATCTAAAACTGAGTACAATGATTACAAATGACAGTTTTCATAAAAACGTTTCATGATCCAACTGTCGATTCCTCTGACGCTTCAACTCCTTCCTCTACCACATTCTCTTTGAAATGCCACTTGTACTCTTTCAAATCTAACTCCATTTATCCATATTTTCCTTTAAATATTTGGGAATAATATATTTGAATAATAATTCCCAAATATTTTTTATCCTGTAGAATTAAATTTCCATATTTTAATTCATGCCCGTGGTTTTAAAAACCATTTATTGCTTGTTTCCCGTGGTTTTGAAAACCATGTCTTGTTTTTCCCAATTTACCATTTTACTATGAAAACCATTTTTGTTTTTTCCAATTTACCGTTTCACTGTGAAAACCATTTTTGTTTTTTTCAATTTACCGTTTCACTGTGAAAACCATTTACTGGTTTGTTTCTCATAGTTTTGAAAACCATGTCTTGGTTGCCATCTTTGTTAAAATACTTTTAATCTTCTTCTTTTACTCCTGTAAAACCTTTGGATAAAAATTTATCCAAGTCTTCCTTTCACGTGCATCTTCCCATTTAATTATTTTCCATGGAAATAAACATTAATCTCCTTAATTTCTAAAATTTAAATTTTACCTCTATAAAACCTTTTCACCTTTTCACACTAAGGAAGAATTTCATTTATTGGAAATTCCATAATTATTATTGAAACGCACTCCTAGAAAATATGTCGCACATAAACTATATGATAAATGGTTACATTTATTATTTCAGGTTGGAGAGGAGTGGTTTTAAGTTCACTCACTTTTACCCCCGAAATGTATCACGTGAGAACACGTATCCAATCACCAAAACCGCCTGAAATATATGTGCACCCTCCATCCACCCTTTGATTTTTCAATGTTAAAAATTGAGATCCGTGCCCATGATTTGATGTGAGGTCATGAATTAAATATTGGATTAGATATCATGATTTGACGTGAGGTCATGAATTAAATATTGGATTAGATATTAATATAAATATTTTAATATAAAAATATTTATATTTGATTTGACGAATTAAATATTGGATTAGATATCATGATTTGACATGAGGTCATGAATTAAATATTGGATTAGATATTAATAGAAATATTTTAATATAAAAATATTTATATTTGATTTGACGTGAGTTCATGAATTACATATTGGATTAGATATTAATATAAATATTTTAATATAAAAATATTTATATTTGATTTGACGTGAGGTCATGAATTAAATATTGGATTAGATATTAATATAAATATTTTAATATAAAAACATTTGTATTAATAATAATAAACATTTCTTCCATTTTCTAAGCACTTTGGGCATATGAGGCTTATCACATGACTTTGTGGATAGGATAAGATTGCTTAAGCTTAATAAAAGGAATATTTTTAATTTTCAACGAGAATATGATAATAAGGGTAAAAATGAATGAAGTGATAGAATCGAGGGATTTAGATAAGCATTTAGGCTAGATATAGGTTAGGGATTTTTGTCAATTTTTTACTCATGGAGGACATGAATATTTTGGATGATCGGTCGAGTGAAAGATTTAGGTGATGGGAGCTTGACAGAGTTGGTGGAAAAATTTTAAATTCTGAATGGAAAGATAGCACAAGGACAAGATGCTTTGGAAAAATTAATGCAAATTAGCATGTGTTAACAGGGGCAACTCTCATTTTTGTGCAATCATTGCCATGAATGTGGCCACTTCAACAAGCATTGTGTGAAGAAGTTGGTCTCACCAACTCTAGCAAAAAAAAGAAGAATTTCAAATAGTGACTAAAGGCTCAAACAAAAGGAGACGAACTCGACGACATCTTAACCTAGAAATCATGCAAAAAAAAGCAAGAGCCAAAAGGAAATCACAATGTTGGAAATTGGAAGAAGCCCTTGACAAAGGAACAAAACCCCTCCTCCCTCCCTCCCTCAATCGAAGAGGACAACCTAGCAAAGACAAAACAAAAAAACTTCAGTGGAAATTGAGACACCCTGGCAAGCACAAACTTTTTCCAAGAAAAACAATGCAAGGGCACCTAAAGGAGAAGCAACAACAAAAACCAATAGAAACTTCAACAAAATATCAACAGATTACCCACTCTATTGACCCATGAAAACAAGAATAGTCAAAATGGAAACAAAAGTAGTAAAGCTAAGGCTATCAATACCAATGGAAAAAATCGCTATCTCAATTTATAGATTACATGGTAAGAGTCCAACCTGATTCGAAAGCTAAATCTAGATGTTGGATTGAGCATGTCTCGCTCACAAACGACAAAAAATCAAAAAGGGATTTTAGGGAGAGAGAAGCCAAAAGAAAAAAACACTAGGTTCACAATGCATGTTGAATAGTCTCTCTTCGAACAAGGGAAAAGATTTGAGGTAACTCCAAACCCTCTCTTGAAATATTTGATTTATATATTTTGTTATGTAACCAATGTGTAAGTCAATATTATTGCAGTTAAGAAGAAAAAGAAAGTCAATTAATAAGAAATTAGGTTATTTCATGAAAACCCCAAATGGGAGCATGTTGTCGACCACATCTTGAAGTCAAAGTTAGAAGTCATATTGCATCTTTTACTACCATTATACAAGTTAAATCTGCAATCTTTTTAAATCCATACAAACTATCTGTGATTTTGAAAAAATAATACGATGTCACCCTACAATTCTCCTATTTAAAAAATACTACAATGTCACCCTACAATTCTCCTAGCATCAAATGCTAGGAAAAGGTTGGTTGTGAGATTCATACTAACACTGCCTAGCTGATTTCATTGTGGAAGCATGTTTACAAGACCTCTTATGGCCCAAACCATTTGAAAGCTAAAATTAAGAGGTTATTCATCAAGAGCTAGTAATATATGCAAAGCTCTCTTGATATATTTTCGAAGATGTGACATCAGACATATTTTATAAAAGTCCTCACACGGCCATTTCAATCTCTAAACAACAATGGTACTCACCAATGAAATATAGTAAAGAGGGCATTTAAAAATGAAATGATCTTCAAACTTAGATTCCCAAAGAATTGAACAAATCAGTCTAAAGCAAGGAAGGATAGGAGAACAACATTAACGAAATGATAGAAGAAGCTTGCCACCTCTAGTGGAAGAATGAATATGTATACAAATTTGAAAGAAAATGATGGTAATGTAGAGAAAATATCGAAGCAATAGAAATAGGCATATGAAAAATATACGACACTATGCAATGGCATAATATTTAAAAATAAAAAATAAAAAAAAGCAATAGAAATAGGCTTATGAAAAATATATGACACTATGTAATGGCATAATATGTAACAAACAAAGATAAAAATTGCTTGATATGATGATTATAAAGTCTACAATTTAGATTTGTATTTCATTGAAAGGTTGCATGCACAATGCCTATTGGTAACAAGTTTATATTAATAATAACTAAATATCTAGCCTTGTGAAATGAATTCAATTTAAAAGTAGACTCTCGTATCAATAACCTCCCATGCATTGAGTCGAGGATTTTTTATCACTATGGATATCAACATTTCAACCTTTAAAATAACACACCTGTTTTGTTTGGGGGAGGCTTTCATTATGGGAAACTTCTTTAGAGAAACTTCTTTAGAGACATTCTTGATTTATGAATTTGGCAGCACTAGAATTGTTCATAGCCAATTGTTTCTCCCGATATCAAAACCATGAAGATTTTATTCTACCCCATTGGATATCTTCTAAAACATAACTACAGTTGAGTTTATATCTGCCGTGATGTTTTCATCTCACTGTTTTCAAGACGAAGCTTGATCATTTTATATTGCTTTGGAGTCCTCCCCAGAAAGGGAATGTCAATTGCTAGGTGACAAATATGCCTCCAACATTCATGGCCGAAATACTTTTTAGTTTCCTTGGCTTGTCAAATAAGTTGGGCGCCTTTTGTGTCCAATTTTGCATCAGTTGGCTGCCACAGAATAATTCTATGACGAAACAAATGTCCTCAAATTAAAAGGGCAGTCATCATTTCAATTTTAATCCACAGTTAAAAGCTGCTTTAACACAACCAATATTGCACACTTGTCATGTCAAAGATTTCACCAAACAATAGCAATTTGAGGTTTTGCTCAATTCCTCGTGCATGCCACCCCATCACAGAATATGCTCTCGCTCTTCAAATGGTCGTCCATATTAACCAAAGTTGCAGGCAAGTTATTCATGTCTAGGGTTAGCTCATGATAGAACCCAGAATTATCAGACTCGGAGTAGTCTTCTTCATGCAAATTCTACATTTTTCAGACCCAACATTGTGCTTGTTTTCTAAAAATATTTATTCAGCTTCATAAGCATGCCAAACCTTTTTGTGATATATATATACACGAGGGGGAATTCCAAGGAAACATTTTTATAACTATATAAACCTTGACAAATCCTTATAATACTGAAACAATTTTTTGATGAAAAGATTGTTAAATTTTCATGGATTTCCAAGGATTTTATATATTTTAGAGGTAAGAAAATGGCGTATTTTCAAGTAAAAAAAAAAAATATATATATATATATATATATATACATACATACATACACGAGGGGGAATTCCAAGGAAACATTTTTTATAACTATATAAACCTTGGCAAATCTTTATAATACTCAAAACGTTAACTACAATTTTTTTTATGAAAAGATTGTAAAAAAAAAAATTATGAAAAGATTGTAAAATTTTCATGGATTTCCAAGGATTTTATATATTTTAGAGGTAAAAAAATGGCTTATTTTCAAGTAAAATAATTTCATAATAAAGGAAATTTGGGCAAAATTTGATGAATCATTTCTGACAACAAATGGAAAAATTAGCCAAATGGGGAATATGTGCCAGAGATTCAAAATCATCTGTCTTATCAAATTCCATGTCTGGTATTGTCTTGGTTTGATATTTTCACGAGATTTTGATAACATTTACCATGAAGAAATTAAAAAAAGAGCAAGTTGGTGCAAGAAATGCACAAATGTTTTATAGAAGGGACCAAGGCCTGCCTAATAGCAGAAACTGAGGGAGAATAATGGCCAGAGATACAAAATCATCCGTCTTGTCAAATTCCATGTGTGGTCTTGTCTTGGTCTGATAAAAATGTGAAAACCAACCACGAGATTTTGATAACATTTAAAATGGAAAAGTGAAAACAAAGGTGAGTAGGTGCAAGATATTCACAAATGTTTCAGTAGAAGGAGCCAAGGCCAACCTAAAAGCAGAAACTGAGGGAGAATAATGGCCAATGCGATCTCATAACAACAGAAATAGGCAAATATGCCAACAAGTAATCCTTTGGAACCTGTCCCAAAAGAAGGTGTAATTCATCATAAAATCATAAAGACATAACTTTGCAGATGCCTTCCAATGGACCTTGCCCTTAATACAAAACTGAATGGAATTCAAGAATCAAAACACCATCAGACCTTTACCGGTTCAGTTTTTATACTCTTAGGGAGATAATTTAACTCAAAATATGGAGTGATAACAATTTTGTGATCAACCATACAGTTGCAAACAAAAAGATAACTCAGATTAACAGTCTCTGAATAATAACCATATGGGAGCATGTACTGCCAATCTATCAAAGCCGGTGGTGTTTTACCAAGTAGAATAATGCCATCAATGTTGTTTGACGACATGAAAAAAATAGATGAGAGCAGGCTGAAACTTCGCCCATGAAACGTGTGACAAACATCCTCACCATACCAAGAGAATTTATAAAACAAGGGATGCAACCATCTCCTCATTAATACCCTGATAAAAACAGGCTGAAAATGTTACATATATCAATTTGCACTATCTATGCCACAAAGAAAAGCTAAATCGAAAAAAGAAAATCAATGGAATATACAGAAACCTTTGACTGACCCTGCCTGAATTTTTGAGAACAGAATGTTGTAGCTTGCAGCATCATCCTATACTCGGTAAATTAGTAAGTTGTCACAAAAGCTTGAATTTGTGAACCTCTACTGTCTGAATTATCATCACTTCCTCTATTGGCAGAACTTGCCCCATATTACCTGTGAAAAGAAAGAGGAGGAAAATCGTCTTCTTTCCATGATGCTTCCCTGAGTGTTTATAAAACAGAATACTTAGTGCCACAGACCTAAAGCTAAAGAAAGGTAATTATGAACTAGAAATCACCACCAAATAACATTTTGTCACTACCTAAGAACAAATAACATTTTGTCACAATGTTCTTATTGATACCATACCTTTCATAGTCTAAAGGAGCACCAGATTTATCTAGTATCATGCCACTTGAGGATGCAGGTAGGACTTCTGAATTAACCCACTGTCCATTCAGCTCATCTGAGTCCATACGCCTACTTTTTTCTGATTTCACACTTGGGGAAACTGCACCTAACTGTACAGGTCCAAATGAACCAAACTCCAGCTGCTCAGAACGAAAATCTGAGCCATTGGAATAGGGCTGCATCGTAGAAACTGGAGAACTACAAAGTTTATCTTTTACAGCATTGATAGGTTTCCCATGGCCAACCATATTTGATACTGAACTAACCTCAGGAGCCATTGTTCCTATTGTTTGATCTGAAACTGTGTTACTTACTGATGGGTAAGAGATCTTGCACAACCTAGATATGTCACCATCCCTATCACCAGATCTCACACCTGCTGAATTGAAATCAATGCTCTTATTTCCAATCTGTCTTTGAAAATTTTGGTCAAAGGTCGTTTTGTTTCGACCATTACTACGAGGTCTGTGCATTTGATTACTTACACGGGGGGTAAAATCTTGAGCAGGTGCTCCTTGATTCCTGCCTCTGTTGAAGTATCTCTCTTTATAAGAACCAAGACTCTGTAGATAAATAGTTGAAGTTAGCCTGCATGACCAATTGCAAAATTTTACAATCGAAAGAGAAGAAATGAAAAGAAAATCATCCATACCATATTGGGAAAGTATGTTCCTATGCCATTCCTCGGCTTTGACAGTTCCTCCCCACTGAAAGATCCTGGTAGAATCACACGATTTGCTCCTATATAACCAGAAGGATGCAATAACTGATGACTGGGAGCAACTCTGTAGCCATGCATGTAAGGGTAAACATTTGTATTTACATTAAAGTGCCTAGCAGGACCTTCCTGTATGAATTGCTCTTGCATATATGGAGAAACCATGGGATAGGGTAGACCAGAACCATGTGATAATGAATCTTGGCACAACTTTGCATATTCTAGATTTCTAAGGTGACTATCAAAATCACCACCGAGGTCAGCCTTCAGATGGTTCAAAGCATCAAGAACAGACTCCATTGGTGTGATGCCTAACCCTGAACAAGTGATTGTGGCACAACTTGGAGGATTCGATCCTTCAAAGCAACTAACACTGGAGAGTGGAATTGTTCTGCTTTGCCAATACTTCAAGTTTTGATCCATATTAAGGACTGAACATCCTGCATCTGAACTAGGTTGAGTTACAGACAACGCTTTATTTTTTATATCAACTGAAGAAAATGAAACATCAGCAGACTTAGAGGTACTTTCAGATGCTCTAGAAATGTCAGAAAGATTCAAATTGATAGAAGATAATGTTCGATTTTCTGATGAGGTTGAATGCTCCTCTGAACTCGGAACTCTACAATTTGATTGTATGGGATGACCACAAGCACCATTGACTGGTCCATCACATCTAGAAGAATATAAACGTGATGGATTACCCTGTGGAGTTATATCAGTATCAATCTCTAATTGAGGAAATGCATCCTCCTGAATTTTACCATTTTCATATGGCTCATCCTCAATAGAATTGTTGCAAAACCCAGGCCCAAGAAAAATCGAGTCAGGTGCAATGATACTCAAATGCGCAGAGGAGTAAGGCAATGAAGTACTTGAATGCCCAGAAGAAAAATCCAATGTTGGTGAAGTACCTGAAGGCATCAATGGAAAAGAGACACAACCAGCAGCAGATGCAGGCAGAGATGAATCCATTTGAGTGGTATTGATGAGAGATTTATGATCTTCAATGTATGATGATAAAAAATCTCTTGGCAATCCCTTTTGCATCATGCATCTCAGTTTTGCAGCTATGCTTCCATGTTGAATGGAAGCAGTATCAGTGATAGACAATTGTTCAATGTAGCTGGCAGATTCACAGTCATCAGATTGATAGAAGGTTGGAGAGTTCATGGAGGATGTGACAGTTGCTTCATCGCTTTTCCGGTTTCTCACATGTTCACCTCTCAAATGTCCTTGAACTGTGATGTTCATCTCACTAGTCGGAGATGAGCACAGTTTTGAACTTGTTGACATTGAACTCATAACAGCTTTGCTTTTGGCAATCCCTGAAGGCCTCAAATCACGTCCATTTGCTGTTGTTCTTTGCTCGGGTAAACCATGTGGTGATTGGACTTTACAAATATCATAACTGGAATGACTACTAGCCAAATCTTTTGCATCTCCTTCTAACCGATTACCACAGACAGGATTCCCTTCTGTAAGCAGCCCACTATTATTACTATTTGAACAGTTGGGTGGCATATTAGAGAAGCGAGGACAGTTGATGCCCTGTCCTGTTTCATTTCCTACCAAATGACTCTGACAGGCAGCTATATCAGAAACACAACTTGCCTGTTTAGATCCTTGGTCCACTTTATTAATCTGACCAGAGAAGTTAGCCTGATAAGCTTCTACAACTGCAGCACTATGTTCAGCCAAGGATGTAATTGGAATTTTATTAAGCCGATAATTCTCATATGAATCATTAGAGTGCACGCTTCTTTCAGCAACATTTGTTTCCTGGAGGAACACAACTGCATTTTTATCAAACTTCTTCTCTTCAACATCTGAGTTTGATGATTGCTGAAAGCCTGTAGTTTCCCCAACCAGCCTACTTTCCAGGGAGCAGAATATGGAATCCGGAACATCTGGACGATGTCCATTGCCATGCCTTTCCACTGTATTAAGAAAAAACTTATCCAGTTCTTCAGCAATCTTTTCCTCAGAAGAAAGTAGTATTTGCCCCAACTTTTTAGCACCATATGTAAATGCACTGCGTATACGGTAGAAATTCCCTGCATGACACAGAAGCAGCACTTACATGACTTGCTGATATCCCAGAAAAAATCAAACAATAGCTTTCCACTACATATGCATGAGAAAAAAAAATGTACTACATATATGATATTGCACAACAGTCAAAGAAAGTGTTGCAATTATAAGTAGATATTTACAAAATACAAGATGTATGGGAGGTACTCAAACCAAAAAATACAGGGTAGCTTAGTTTTTGGCACCGGAAAAATACAAGGTACACCAACATACACATTAAATAAATATCGAGAAATTAGAGAATAAACCCCATAACCATCACAGGTTCATATTTAAATTCGGATTTCAAGACAATAAAATTTATATACATAATAGATCCAAAACGTGAAGTTCTATTCTAACTTGACGCATGTAATGTCCCCATTTTTGGATGTTTCTATGTACAGAGTGGGATGCCTGCCAGAGTAGCCAGATGGGGGTGATAGTGAGTTCAAGAGATATTGAGAGGTTTTATTGGGCCCGACTTGCATCGTTCATCATATTTCATCATCAAGATCCATTCTGCACAGCTTGTCTTTGGTTTCGTTGCATTCCGACGATTTCCGTAATTTTGAGTTATTATGGAGCATATTTTAATTAAATTCGCTAAGGAGGTCATTTTGGGCATAATACTTGAAGAAACCTCTTAGTGTAATAGCTCATCGGAATCGGGAGGAAGAGCACTACAGGATAAGATGATGAGAAGTGGCTAGAGAAGCCATAAGGACAAATAAATCACTTTTTAGAGGAAAAAAGATTAATTAATTAATAAAGTGATTTTATTAAGGAATATTAAAAGTAAAAGTCACTTGAAGAGAAAAGATAATCAGGGGTATAAAAGAGAGATATGGGCTTCTATTCTCTCATTATGTTGTTTGATATTTTGATGTCTGGCTTCTTAGCTAGAGAGCCCATGGTACTTGAGGGTTTTGACTGAATAAACCCTAGAGACAACAAGAGAGTGAAAGATTCCCCTGTTCTTGATCCAAGCTTGGCCAAGGAGGTGAAATATTCCTCCCTCACCATTCTACTTCATTTTATATTCAGTTCAGAGGCAGTTTGAGGAAGCAGGGTGCAGTTTTAGTGGTTTCCAGTGGGTTGGGCGCATCATTGGAGGAAGGAGGGTTTGATTTGCTTTACAGTGTCTAGATCTTCATTAGATCGTACTCCAGGATTGATTGCTATAACCATAGCACCTTTTTGCATCAGTATTGGAGATGATTCTTCAGCCTATCCATTCTATCATCCAGGAGGGTGTGTTTTCTCTTTAGGAGGGCGCATTCTTCACAAGGGATTTAGTGTTTGGAGTGTGAGATCACTCCCAACAGCTAGGAGATTCACCAGAGGAGTTTCCTATCACCCAATCTACCTTTTGACAGTTGGTTTCATGGGTTTAGAGGGCATCTTCTTGGAGGCCAAATTCTTGGCTTGCTATAGCCAGTGAGGGCACATTGTGCTAGAGAAGACATCACCTACAACTAAGGGAAAGAGTTGGATCTTAGAGATCTTTGGTATTCAGCCTGGGGAGGCTTTTGGAAGCCTATATCTTCATCTTCTAATGTACTTTGGAGGCATTATCATCCACACTCATTATTCTTCTATCTATGATCCAGATCTGCTCTATTATTGTATGGAGGCTAGCATATTTACTAAATAAAATCAGATCCGAGGTATTTATGGATATTTCTTGTGTTCCTTGTATTGCATCTTGTTGAGTATATGCCATTGTTATATCTATATCATTTACTTGTTGCAAACACAATAAAAACCATCATAATAATTGTTGAAATTAATGCAGCTGCAAGAGCCATTCTTTTGAGGATGGAAAAGGCCTTAGCAGTAGACTAGGGCCCCCAGCACACTCCTGGGGTTTGTTGGTAAGAGACCAAGCAATGAGACCCATGGAAAAAGACCCTTGTGTGGGCCCCCAGTAGATGACTGGGGTTCTTGGTCTAGAACCAAGCAAAAAGACCCTTGTATGGGCCCCTAGTAGATGACTGGGGTTCTTGGTCTAGGACCAAGCAGTAAAGACCCTAGATGTATTCTAGGGCCCCTGGCTGTGTTCCATGGAATCCTTGCCCAGTGCTTGGATTGATCCTTGGATATGTTCCTTGGTGGTTGATATAAGTCCCTAGATGTGTCTAGGGCCCCTGGATGTGTTCCAGGGAACCCTTGCTTAATGCATGGGTTGATCATTGGTCTTGTACCTTGGTGGATAAGACCCTAGATGTGTTCTAGGGCCCCTAGATGTGTTCTGGGGAAAAATGGTCTTTGACCAGGTAGATCTTGGTGCAATACCAAGATGTGTTGATGTGTGATCCTCTTCCTCTCTCCTGGGATGTATCTAGGAGTGTCTATGAAGATGGATTTGGCTACATTRTTGATGTACCCTCCTATGCAGTGATGATAAAGTTTATAGGTCACTATGAGATTCATGTGGACATGTCTTGCCATCATGTAACCCCCCCTTGACTTTATCTTAACAAGTAACCCCTTGTTGGTTTGCTTTCCATCTTGGTTTATGTGATTGGGTTTTATKTTTGTGTGACTRGSGTTTAATKTTTGTGRTTGAGGGTTTAATATGTACTTAGGATTTTAATTAATATTAATTGACATATTAAATTAATATTTATTAATTATATGTCAATAATTAATTMTTATCCTAAATACCCTAACCCCTCTCCCTACCTATAAATTAGACCCTACCCTAAGCCTTTCACACTTACACTCTMTCCTCKCTCTCCTTGYTGYGGCTACCTCAGTGATCACTCTCCTTTGTTGGTGCGGCCTCTCTCTTGATGTCTCAGTTTCAGATCTGAGTTGTTTGGTCTTGGTGTTGGCTGGGAAATTCCTTCTTGTTAAGCTTGCTCATGCATGAGATGCTGAAGTGCCTCCCTAGGGCAGCCGGATCTGTCCATCTGTGCAGAGGTTGCTTCCTTTAGCTACCGGATCTGTCAACAATGTTTTGAGGAGCCTCCTTGCTAGTGCCAGATCTGCCCTTTAGGGCCACAGACCTGAGTACAGGTGCCGCGGCCTCTTTTGTGGGCCTTCTCTTGACTGGGTGAAGGCCATGGCCTATCCTCCTAGGTGCCATATGTTTAGCTCAGGTCCCTGTGTGGTTTATACTTACTGTCTAGACCTTTCTCTTGGATGGAGGGTTTTGCTAGTGGAGGAACAGTTGTTTATAGTTGCTGTCCAGTTCATACCTGTGCTATTTTATGAAGGATTCTATCTGCTGAGAGTTTTATTGTTATCTACTTGGAAGTCTTGATGTTTTGTTCTTGCTGTATTCAGCTTCTTTTGAGGGGTTATATCATTGGCAAAACTGTCCCACAGTCCACTCTGACAGAGATCAAACCCTAGAGGTTTGATCCATGAACCTAAACCTTTTCTGAGCATATTTTCAGAGGCATACATCCTCACGTGTCAGGTACATCTTACTTTGATCAAGAGGTAAGTTAAAAGGTTTACTTTATACTCAGAATTCTTGTTTGTATTCAGATCTGTTTATATCTCTTCTTCTATGTGCTGATCTAAGACTGTTGTACTTAGATCTACTTGCTTGCATACTCAGGATTAATTGTTCGGTTCAGATCTACTATTTTACTTGTTCAGAAATATTTTGCTTTAGATCTTCTTGTTGTTTTCAGATCTACTGTGTACTTCAGAATTTTTATTTAGATCTAAAGTTTACTTGCTGATCTAGCTAACAGAATTTTAAAAGTATATTCTTCTATTATTTTTCCTATTTCTAACAATAATCCCCAGCACAACTCAAGAAGACTAAGTCAGCAAACTGTTTGACAAAATACCACAACCAGAAAACATAAAAACTTAACATGTTCCAAGCAAATCTGTTGGGGAACATTACAACGCACATTAAAACTAAATAACTTTTCTCTTATCGAATATCCCTCCCTTGAAGGATATTTTCGATGGCGGCTTTAGATGATTACTTCTATAAGTTCTCCCAATGTTTATAAATCTTCTATACCAATAGAAAACACTGGCATTCTGAATCGTTCCTCTTACAAAAATAATGAACTGTTTTTATGAAACAGTTACTTCAAAAATGTTGAGGTTGTATTTTATGACAACTCACTTGTTAAGTAGAAAATATGAAAGCAATGTGATAAACATTGAATACTCAGGGATGATGGTTGACTTGATGAGTTGAGCTTCCCAAATAATGGAAGATGAAACTTGAAAACGATTAAAATAGTATGAGAATGCTTGTCATCCCTTTTCTACTTCTAGTTAATTGGCAAAGTTTGCAAAACAAATGAATACACTCTAAAGATGGCGTGAAACTACAAATATGTGGAAGACTCTTGCTCCAATGAAAGAAATCTCCACAAAAGTTGAATCCGACACTTCAAGGCTTGTTAATACATTGATCCACGAAGGAAAAATTTATGAAAAAATCCTGGGCAACACCAATGTGAACTTTGGTGACTAGATCACAAGTCACAAAACAGATAAAATAATCTTTTCTCCTAATGCTGTAATATAAGGATTTTGAAAGAACAATCTAGATATTTTAATAGCTCACTGTCAATAGTTTCACCAGAGCTCTAATTTTGGGCATTTTTGTGTGCCCTGCTAAGTAGAAGGTATTTTTTTCAATACCTTCTGAAGATCCCATTTACTTTGTAAGTAGGGAGAAATTTTCACTAAACAGAACAGCTCAAAGTATAGCCTATTTTATTGTCAAACAAAACATTCGCATTGATAACAATATTTAACTAAACAACCCAGCTTAGAGAAAGCTTGTTTCTTATATAGCAAATGTTTCAACTGCAGAAATTCATCAATTCTTTGTGTGCCCCACTAAGTGGAAGGTATTTTTATCAATACCTTCTGAAGATCCATTTACCCTTAAGTAAGGAGAAATTTTCACTAAACAGAACACTTCAAAGTATAGCCTATTTTCTTGTCAAACAAAACATTTGGAAACAGCCCAGCTTTAGAGAAAGCTTGTTTCTTATATAGCAAATATTTCAACTGCAGAAATTCATCAAATCTGATTTACTCTTTGTTTTGACAAAAATACGATTACTATGGTGGATTTCACTGCTCGACATAATGGTAATGATTCTGCTGGTTTTATGCTGCATAAGAAATTTTTCAACCTACGTGTTTTGAGTGAACACTCCACTCGTCATCAGGGAAACAAGAAAATAGAATAGAATAAGTGTTGCAGATAGACAAGTTGAGTTGTATATAAAGCGAAAAAAGAAGGAAAATAATGAACAAAGAGAGAAGAATAGTGAAGAAAAATATCAAAAGGTTTTAAAAAATCGAAAAAGTCAACTAGAAGGAAGAAAAAAGAAACGACATTTTATAGTAAAATTTTGTGTTGAAACAGGTTTCTTGCTAATATCTTTTTCATGGGCATCCATGGAGTTGTGGTGTAGCAGTAGTTAGAGTGCTTATGGAAAAAATATCTGAGGTCTAAACTGTTAGATTTTAGGGTAATTTTAAAATCAGCAGTCTCTTTTAATTTCAAAGCTAAAACACCTTAGATCTGAAACATAAACTGCATATAGAGATAGATCTATAAAAGGCAGTGACAGTAGAAGAAGACAAACATAGATCATAAATAATAGATCTCAGATCTTAAAACCATAATAGCAGATCTAGAAGAAACAGTAGCAGCAGATTAGACAATGCTCATTCAATGAAGCAATACCATAGTAAACTCAGACAATATGCAATAAACTCAGATCTCAAACATTTATAAAAAGCTCCTCTAAGAGTAACAGTAGATCTGTATTACTTAGTTCTGAACCAAACAGTAAAGCTACGATCTTCTAAGTGTAACAACAGATATATGTAACTGTGCAGTAAAT
>ML789936.1:347541-360860 GCA_009831015.1 Picea engelmannii | reverse complement strand
CTAGGGTCTTCAAATGCTTGGTCCCAGACCAAGACTTCCATGCCCCAGGCATGGTTACCCTGGATCCAGTCCAGGGGCCCTAGACATATCTAGGGTCTTCAAATGCTTGGTCCCAGACCAAGACTCCCATGCCCCAGGCATGGCTACCCTGGATCCAGTCCAGGGGCCCTAGACATATCTAGGGTCTTCAAATGCTTGGTCCCAGACCAAGACTCCCATGCCCCAGGCATGGTTACCCTGGACCCAGTCCAGGGGCCCTAGACATTTGTCTAGGGTCTTTATCAATTTGGTCCCAGACCACATACCCCAGGAGTGCACTGGGGGCCCTAGATCTTGTCTAGGGTCTTAGCCATCCTCCAGGAGAATGGCTCTCGCTGCTGCATGTAAATTTAACATAAACACGGCAAATGTGCTCCCCATGTTTAGTGTAGCAGTTATGTAAACACAGAGGTGTAGTCCTCTCCCAGAATCAAGGACCACTTTTTAAGTATCATACACACACACATATTCTCTCTCTTTATATATAAAGTGAGTGAGTGAGAGAGAGATAGAGAGAATCACACACACACACACACACACACACACACTAGAGCTCTCTCTCTCTCTCTCTCTCTCTCTATATATATATATATATATATATATATAATTTCTCAAGAATCAAATTGGGGTGTGGCTGAAAATATAGAGCATATAATATGCACTGAAATTAACATTAATTGAAACATCCACAAGTTACAGACTATACCTTTGCTCACACTACGACATAGAAATCAAATTGGGCTTTCGCTGAAAATATAAAGCATATAATATACACTGAAATTAACATGAATTGGAACACCCACAAGTTATAGACTATACCTTTGCTCACACTACGGCCTAGATTATTATTTTCTCGCAATGGATCAATTACATTCAAATTCTTTGAGGTCAATGATCGATTTTGATTATCATGGCCCTTGGGAAGAAAAGAATAATGATCAGTGCACTCCTTCAAGAAATCCTTGCTAAGCAACAGCTCACCTCCATCTGTTTCAGGTGGTTCAGCTGTGACAATCAGGGAAACAATTAACATTAAATATGTGTGCTACTAAAAGAATGAAAAAGCAAGGTCCTAGAGATATATGGACATGGCATTTCAAGTAACATGAAGAGAATATAAGTATATTGCCTACCAACAATATCAGGTAGAGAAGAGATGGATACAGGGCCCTGCAAACTGAGACAATATTTATCCCAATCAAACTTGCTGAAATAATCCAGAAACCTGTATAAAACCTGTCCAGTGAACACTCCTTCAGTAAAATTTAAATTTGATCAATTTATAGTTATCTATACTACCATATTTGAGTAAATTTTTGAGAGATGAATATTTCTCTTTTCCTTAGATAAGGAACATGCTTAGCAATTAAACATACACCAACCTCCAACGGACCATGCAATGATGCATGAAAAAGATGGAAAATATACAGGACCAAAGTTTCCAAAGCGTATGTAGAAATAAGACCATGGTGTGCACCAAGTATTCGACTTTCATAATAACACCATGCTTTAACCAGTATAATACTACGCTTGAATAAATGGTCTTTGCCAATCTTCCGATCAACCTGAAAATACAGTAGCCTCCCTATCAATTCTACTATATTACCTTTTCTGTATTCTAACAAAGTAAATGCAACTAGGCACAGCAAGCATTCTTATCTGCCCTGAGCACAAATATAAATAGTCTCAATGCAGTTTACCTTCTCAAGGAAGCAAAGGGTACACAGACCACCAAGCTGATTGAAGGAGATATCTACTACAATATTTTCAACTAGGCACTTCACAAGTTTGACCTGTTGCCATAAAAACAAATCCCAATGTTAATCTTTAGTGCTCAAACAATGATGCCAGCATGGTATAGGCTCAGGTGAGTGCCACCTCATTGTGGAGTACAATATAGACCAACTACAAAAAGATGATAAGCATAGAAGAGAAGTTTTTGCACAGAACATAGAAATGAGCATCAAAGGAGGATTGACTATTGATGCTCGGTCTCACAGTGAGAGAGCTACCATTACATATGTTTTCTCCAAAAGCATGGTCTTTGTTTCAATCTGATTTTCTAAGTCAGATAGTTTCATCATTATCAAAAATAGTTAGTACATTTCTATTGTGATTTATACATCAATTATTTTATGCAGTTAGTCCGAAAGAGTTACGATGAGTTATATATGATATTGAATGTGGTCTTGCCTCAATTCTCTAAGTTTTAATATGGTTCTGGCCTCTACACTTGCCAAGAGGATTTAAAACTAAAAAACGGTTATTAAAATCATCAATTCCACAATCTTGCTAACTAGACAAATTGAATAAAACTAGGAAGCGCCTCAAACAACATATGATTTTGATCTTGAGTTTGAGTTGGCAGAACTCAGGACTCAAATTAGGCACCCACGTCACCATGGCATTGGAGGTTCATACCAGCTCCTTGAATTTGCAATCACTATAGTCTATCCACTTATGAATTCTCTCACAGTTATCCCAGTGCACCAAGACATTCACCAAATCAACTTCCCAAAAATGGAGAGAGCAAACCCTAACCATACCCAAAAGGAGGGCAAGCTCATTAGTTCACTGGTGCATACCTTGAAGAGAGGGAAAACACTACCAATACAGGCCTGAGAAAATATGCAAAATAGAAAATGCATATTGTGGTGTGTCGTTATGAAAAAATTAGAAATTTTGGGCCAGAAGCGTCTGTCTGGCTTATCATCAAGTCCTCGAAAGAAAAAAAACAAGGCATGAAGAAATAACCCTGAGCATTCATTTGGGGTATGTACTATGACTTAATTTTAACAAACACATAACAGAAAAATTTAACAAACGTAACACCTGCCACAGTGTAGAGAAAAAACAAATATGGCAAGAATAAGAAACTGACCTCAGCATGGATGTACTGAACTTCTTTCACCCTAAATTCAGCAAGCTTGTTGTGCTCTTCTCCTTCAAGGACAACGCGAACATCATTTGCCCATTTATCCTCAATGCTTTGAAAACTGCTGATCGTGGTTAAGTCAACATCGCCGTCAGGAAGATATGTTTTTAGTGGTACTGATCCAAATGCAAAAACCTGTACAAGCTCCCAAAATAAACAAATAATTAAATCTTCAATCTTTTGCAAACAAATCTCTAAAAAGAAGAGTATGCAAAAGACATATATCACAATCATGAAGAAAAAACTTTCAAACATTATCTATTTCTTAAAAACAGTGACTGAATTTAAAATGTTATGTCATTCAATGTATGGACCCCAGATTTTAAAATGAAAATTCTCTGGAGCAATATAGATTCAATAAGGCCAGAAAACTGCTACACTGATTGCCGAATAAGTCAAAACAGAAACAATAGAGCGAAATTAGAGCTCTAAATAACCTAACCCATTGCATTACACAAACATTCATTTAAATTGTTCTCCTGTTTATATATATCCAATTTGTTACAGATACCAGTTTGACAGTTTCATCCAAGAGAAGAGAAAGTCAAGAGAAGTTGCAAAAGTAGAGGCATAAAGGCAAGAGTCAAAAGTATCATACTTTAAAGTTTAAAAGACTAAATAGATTCCTAGTATTGTTATAGCCTAGATCAATTTGACATGTCAACGCAAGAGAAGACACAAGACAGAAAGTTTTCCCAAAAGGCCATAATAAGCAATAAGAAAACTTGGAACTCTAGCCAATGTCAAAATTATCATTGGAGATGGCCAAGGGTCAAAAGGAGAAGACCTTAAGCACTAAATAGAGTCTAGCTATTGTTGTAGCACAGATCAATTTGACATAATGAGTCCTGCAGAGTCAGAAACTAAGGAAGTTTATGCAATAGCAAGAATCAGCAGTAACAGATCTTAGAACAACCAGCCTCTTTCTAATAAATAAACCACAGTAATCTCAAACACGCGACGAAATGGTCCTTTTCCGGCCATTCAAAATAATGAGGAGAAACTGGCATTTTGGCCTAAAATCCAGCAAGAATCATTTTGGATTGATAGAATCACAGATATCAGATGTTAACATTGCACAATCCAGTTGCAGTAGAGGGGTGTTTGAGGGTGCTGAATCAGTTTATGCATTAAAAACGGCAATCTCATCAATCCAAAATTGTAATTTCAACAACGATTGCCTGACCGGATTCTGGTGATGGCAAACCAGAAAAGGTCAAATTCATAAAACATTTACCCTCTTCAATAAAATCTGGCAGGTCACAATGAGGGATAGGTATTGGAAAGTCAACTGTTTGTCCTAAGCCAAATTGAGTCCATTGAAACCAACCCGACAAGAAAAATTTACCCATACATTCAGAAAGGTGCCTAAATTGAACATAAAACCTCAATAGGGGATTCTTAATGGACAATCGGCACTTGCATATTGCTCCTATAGAGTATTCCAGCTCCTGGATCTTACTAGTTTTATGCAATTGTCCATCCTTCTTAACAGAAGAGTTACAACTTAACAGGTAGGAGAGGTACAAGAAATATGACAAAAAAATTCACAAAAATACAAAGAAGATTTAAGGTATGGCAAAATATGGGAAAATTTGCTTCGTAGTAGTTGTTACTTGTTAAAAAAATCTTGCTTAAAATTTATTGACACAAGCACATGTCTAGCAGACCCAAAGGTTGTTAAATCCCATTTAAGAAGCGGCCCACATGCACTTTACCCAATTATCAGGCGGGTAGACTGTTAGAAAACATAATGTCTGAAAATAGAATGTCAAGCAACCAATAATGAATGAATAAAGCAAGTTAGAAATCAATATTAACGTTCATCATAGCCCTTAGTGAATTTCTGCAACTCATAACCATGACATTTTAGTTAATTATATTATCTCATTGATAAATATCATCATAATTATACCTTAATTAGGTACATACAGCATCCAAAGCATTTCAGATGCATTTCTCTTAACAGAAGCTAATTATTCTTGATGTAAATCTAGCAAAACCAACCTCTAGAACATGTAGATTAGATTGTTATTTTACTTCTTGTTTCTTTCCTTTATATAGGAGCCATTTTACCGGTCCCGCTTTAGGTAGACATCATGGTACCTAAAATAGTCCCACTGACCTACTTCAGTGGTCATGTGTTGGACATTAATAAATTTATATTATCTTATCTTATCTTATCTTATCTAGTGAATCATCTTTCAAGACTCTCCCCAAACTCTTTTTTCCCTAGTAAAAATGTACTCCAGACTATTTTCCATAGAGAAATTCCAATTTCTCTGCTAAAATTGCACATCTGATAACTGTTTTAAAATTGGCCCAACACCAAAAAGAAATCACTTCAACCATTTCACAAACGTTAGACGGTAGGGTTTGTGCAGGTTGATGGCTCATTACAAGCGTGTGAAGGAGCTGGCTCTCACATCCCAAGGTATCCAGAACAATCAACAGCAATCTTGCAAACATCAGGTTGGCAAATATATCGCCAAGGATCCAGAAAGTAACTTATCAGCAACATTGGGGAAAATATCATAAAATTTCAGCAAATATCAATAAACTTAAAAATATACAAAAAATCATTTTTTCCAGTTTTTTAAAAATGTAAAGCAACAACAACATCAAATAAACACATTGCCACATAAATATGAAAAGAAAACTGATATGTATAAGAAGTCTAGTGACACATCACACATCAATACCAAATCATGTCCTGAGTCCGGATTAAATCAAGGGCTTAGTGCTCTTGATTAAATCCCAATCACATACCCTCATACGTGACAATCCAATGAAAATGATGCAATCTCATCAATCCTGAAATCCTGAAAACTGTTAAGTCTGCTGAATTTTGAATGGGATATGAAATTCTACTTTCTCCATATGAAGTCCAATGAGGTTGGAACCACTCTCAAACATCCTAAAACAATTAATGGTAATGTTAAAAATATAAGTAAAAGTCGACATTTCCTTTATCTTTCATTTTTATAAAGATAAAGGAAATGTCAACTTTTACTTTAAGAATTTAACATTACCATTAGGGAGCGACTTGGGAGTGTGCTCCCAGCCTTTGGGAGCATCCCAGGGAGCATGGTGCTCCCAAAAGGGCAGGGATTGTCTCAAAACTGCCCGAAGCATGCTCCCTGTTTTTGGGAGCGTGCTCCTGCTCGAAACGCGGTTTCAGGCCTGGGTGCGAGGGGGAGGCACTCCCGGTAACACTGGTTGGGATAACAAAATCACTATCCTGAGCCTTCTTGCTTCCCTCTACAAAACTTGCTACTCAAAAAATGCTTACAATAATCAGAATGAAGGAGATGAAAAGTGGAAGGAGGAGAAAGCCATTTGCGGATGCAAAATCGTGATGCTCCAGGAAAATCTTCAATTTCTGATGACCTCTCTGTTTTTCCCTCTTCAACTGCTAAAAAATTGAACTCTTGAATGAAAAACCTTCTAGCGAAAAGTGAAAATTCTCTTACTTATACATTATTTTGGAAAAGGCGCACCCGTTATTTGGTTCGAAAAGCATCTTTGAGGCCACCACTCTCTCTAAATCCCTCAATCTCGCGGGCTGCTAACCAAACTTTTCATTAAATCATACTTTGGGGCCACCACTTTCTCTTAACCTCAGAAAATTAGGGCCACGCATGCAAGTTCCATCTTGCAAACGATTATGTTGCCCACGTGGAGATTCATTGCCAGGTGTTTTCTTCACATGGTGCCACCTGTTTCTTCAGAGTACAGACCTTCATTTTCCTTTGAACACATTCGAACTCTGATGATAGGGACTCTGTTTGAAGAATCAGGTTGAACTTTGAAATCAAACCAAGGTGACAGCTCTTGCAAACGATTATGTTGCCCATGTGGAGATTCTTTGCCAGATGTTTTCTCCTCATAGTGACACCTATTTCTTTGGAGTACGGACCTTCATTTCCCTTTGAAACATTCGAACTCTGATGATAGGGAGTCTGTTTGAAGAATCATATTGAACTTTGAAATTGAGCCAAGGTGACAACTGGAACAATGAGCAAGGGGCTCAATTGAGGAATTGGACCCGATCTTGAAATCATTCAAGGCAACAGTTCGATTAGTTGAAAGGGAGCCCGATTTGAGGAATCCGACCCGATCTTGGGAATCGACCAAGGTAATGATTCAAACTAGTTATATAGGGTCTGCTGGAAGAATCAAACTAAATTTTGAAATCGAGCCAAGGCGATAGTTCGAACGGTGAGTAGGAGGGGCGATTGAGGGATCAAACCCGATCTAGAAATCTACCAAGGAAACGGTTCGATAAGTGGAAAGGGGACCCAATTTGAGGACTCAGGCCCATCTTCAAAATCGGCCAAGGCAATGCTTCCAACGAATTATAAAGGGCCCGGTCTTGAAATCGGCCAAGGTGACAACAATTCAAATAGTGAGAGGGGGAACCGATTGAGGAATAAAGCCAGATCTTGAAATCAAGACAAGGAAACAGCTCGAACAGTGAGAAGGGGGTCTGATTGAGGAATCAAAAGCAACATCTCGAAAAGGCGAAGGTGGGTCTAATTTGTAGATCGGGATGAAAGCTAAATTTGAACAAGGGCGAAAAGGCCAAGTTTTTAAATATTCGTGAAGGGTTCCAAGCGTTGAAAAGTTTAGGGAAATTTGGCCAAGTGTGAAGGAATCCTTGAATATGTGAAAACTATGAAGGCAAGGCTTGGTTTAGAATGTAATTTGCAAAGTGCGTGCTTTGGGCGCAACAAGTTGATAACACAACCTACTACCGGGAGGAAGTCCATCCTATCAATTACCCAAGAGAAAGAAAAGAGAGAAATCCAAAAGGGAAAATAGAAGACCATTGTCATGGCTCTTAGAAAGCAAGAATAGGCACTTTCTATATTTCTAGATGATCATGTCATTAAACATCAAGGGATTAGACTCGCCACATTAGAAAAGGGCCCTAGAAAGCAAAGTCCTTTTTATTTCACTATTGAAGGGATGGTTTGTTGTTTCTTTGAACTCTAGGAAAATTAGGACGAGTGGTTACAACTTGGGACTAGTCTTTCATCCTCCAAAACTCAGCCCTGTTACCCCCTCACATCTAGGGGTAACTAGAGATGTTTTCTCCTATGATCCTTATCATAAACAATAGTCTCGCAGATGAGATCCATGGTTCTCCACAAACAGTTGACCATTGATGCTTCCCACATTTGCTCAGCTCACTCTCATCTGATGAATGTATTTGACATGAACGTAGTGACCATGTGTTGACTCGAATAATGGATCATGATGCTCTAAATTTGTGCCTTTTGCCTTGTTCTACCTTGGTGGACATCATCATCTACTAGATAAGTGTTGTCACTCTTGGGTAGAGTTGTACCACTGGGAGTTTTGATAGGGGCAACATGTCCATATCCTAACCCATACTTGGCATTTTTCGTCTTTCCCTATTTCCATTGCCTTGCTTTAGGGGTTGGTTGGCATATGTCACACATATAGGTTCATGCTTCATAATCCCATGACAAGAAGGAGCTTGAATGCTCGAGGTCCATGTAGCTAGATAAAAAAGAGCAACATGCAAAGATCAAAATGAAAAGAAATGAAAAATAAAAAAAATAAAAAGAGCAACATGCAAAGTTCAAAATGCAAAGAAATGGGAAAAAAAATGTCAAAGAACCAAAGGAAATAAAGCATGAGCAATGCCCACTCGCTATGAGGCCATCACCCCAAGTCCTATGCAATAAAGTAAAACAAAAGTCAAAAGCCAGAAACGGTCAAATGAATAAAGAAAAAGGGAAAAGGGGGGTTTGGAAAGACACAGTGTCGAGAAAGGGGCAATTCATTGCATAAGCACTCCCTTACTACAAAGGTGCTCGTGTGGATGAATATCTTACATAACCTCTATTGACTAGCATACCACTCATGAAGTTAAACCCCATACCATACCATATATCATTACACATGCTCCTTGATGGGTTTCTTGGGAAATACTTTTCTTCTTGGGTAGTGGCACATGTAATAGGGGCTAATGATAACACCCCCCCCCCCATACCTAAACTTGGCAAATTGTATGAATTCTATGAGTTATTGTGAAGTTTGAAGATGGTGCTTAATGTGAACTACCTAATGGCGTTTACAATTGGCATGACTCATTTATTATGTTGAATTGGAATTGTGTACATGCCTCGAGATTGATGGTCACATTGGGTCACTTGAGCCCCTCCTAGGACAATGTACTTTGCATGGACATGACATGGATATGAGCCTTGGTTCCTTGGAAGACGTTGAGGAGACCATTTTACACACTTGATGGAGGTAGTCCCACACTTTATGGAGGACGTTAGGATTTCCTTGAGGACATCACACTTTTGAGATGACCTAGGACTTTGTGACAAGACATGGCACCATTTTGAGGGGACGTTGCACCTTTTGGAGGTGACTTTACACTTGCGGGGATGAAACATTGCACGCTTTGAAGGGAACGTTTCTCTTTGGAGCCCCTACGCGTGCCTCTTCACACCTTTTTGAGTGAGATGTCCACCTTGGGAGACCACACGTGCCACACATGTGAGCTTGAGGATGCATTTATGGTGGACATCTTAGCATTTTGAGCACTTTACTTAATCTTGGGAGCATCGTTGGGGGTCTTGTTTACCTATCCACTCTTGTATCATGGATTTTTTATGTATTATGTCCTTATCTCTAGGGTTTGTAAAGAGATAAAGGCATTATTATATTTTCTTAGGGTTTAAGCTAGGAAAACATTGATATATTATTGAGAAGGGTGTTAGATCTCTAATGTAAATAAAGAAGCACTTCTCATTTGTAAATCATTGCTAGAAATTGTGGAGAACATTACTTGTCTACTTCTTCTCTTCTATATTTTCTATCGATGGATAACTAGAGTGACTTCTTGAGGATGATGTCTTGTGGATGGCTTTTCAAGTTTCATGGATGTTCATGGCTAGGCTTTTGAAGATGAATCGATTTCTTGAGTAAGTGGTCTCACTTGATCTAATGGATGTTTATGGATGATTTTAAGTGTAGTTGTACTTCTCTAGTGGTAGTGGTGCACTCTCTTGGTGTCTTTCTTGAACAAGTCCCTTCTTCACAACTCTTGGAAGATTACTAGTGGAGTATCTTCCTTTAAACTATCTTGAAGTCTGTAAGGCACTAGGTGGATCTTCTAGTGTTTGTAGTGGACAACCCTAGATATCACCCTAGATCTACTTACATCCTCTCAAGGGGGTCCTTAGTTTACCCCATATGCCCAAAAAAATAGTAGGCACTACTCTCCTCCTATCAATCATAAATTCTAAAATTCAAATTATATTTGTCTTAGGGTAATTCTAGGGTCTTAACAGCTTATATTTAATTTTCAACCATCAAAAAAACCCTAGAAGTCTAGAGGTTCCCCACATATTTTTGACCTAAAAAACATTTTTCTTGGAACCTTGCCCTAGCTGATTTTTATTGCATCATTTTAGAGCTGGACATCTTGGTCTTTTTGGGCTGCTACAAGCTCTTCAATTTTCAGAATTGACAAGTTACTTGAAACCCTAGTTTTACCTATTGTTTTAGCACTAAATTTCCCTTGATTATAATCTGTTGAATGGGCTGAATTGTATTGTTGTTATAACTTGCTTATTGCTACAATTTATTTATCTTCTACACAAGTTTTATAATAGCTATTAGTAATTTTCGAATTTGTAGCGTTTGGGGATCATCTTGCATTGAATAGTAACTAGATAAACTTCCTAAAATATTTTTAAAGCACATTAAAACCAAATCTGGAATTAAGTTTGAATAACCACCTAATCCATAATTTGCTTGATATATTTAGTTGGTGATAAATTGGGTAGCTATATAGGAGACCATAGACTTGATTGTGTCTTTCCTTAGGAACCCTAAAGGCTACTAGGGAAGCCTCCCTTGTGTTGGATCCATCTTTCACTAAAACGAGGGAAGTTGTTGCCTAGGTGACAGTGGTAACACTTCTAATGTTCCACTCATTTTGTATCATGTGAAAGCTTTGCACTAAGGTGCAAGATTGTAGGATAACATTTTGGTGTCGTTGACAGGGAGAATTGAGTCCTCCTCCTTGGAAATCCTAAGACTATGCTTCAACCCTTTTGATGAGTTCAAACCAAAGCCTTATCTAAATTTACTCATCTAGCAACTCCATTGACAGAAGAAGCCATTTTCCATATGCACATTTTAAAGACCTATGTGCTTGAAAGGTGAATCAAGGATCATTGTTAAGGCATTTGAGATTCACCTTAGCAATTCCACACATATGTTTGGTATGAGGTATCATCTCCTATTTACTAACTTCATATCAAGTTGTACGTCAAGTGAAAAATATGGCACCATTGGAATTTCATGAATTGTATCCTCCTTTTGATATTAAGGATATTCAAGGATGCCCAAATAAGCACCCTCCAAAATGGAAGAAGAATATTCCAAAATTTGATGGTGATGTTATTTTTGCTATTCCACATGTGATATATCATATCATTTGTGAAGTATGTTTCAAAGCTGAATGAAAGACATGAGGATGTCTTAATAAGACTACTCGTACTTTCTTAGGAAGGAGATCAACTGAGATGGGTCAACTATTGTAGTGGTCCAAGGAAAATAACTTATCTTGAAGGTTTGCTCTGAGTTTTCCTCAAACATTGGGGTCCTCACTATCAAGAGTATGAAAGGATCCTTGAAAACATCATGGTAGCCATACATGAATATGAAGAAGCATTATGTGATCGTATGAAGAATCGATCACATCAAGAGTATATTGATGAAGAGTATTTTCATATTCCCATGCTAGAACAAGAGCCACCTTAAGACTCCATTGAAGATCAAGAGCAAGAAGAAAAAGCTCCTTTGACCCAATCAAAGATCAAGCACATGAGGAGCATGTAGATGAAGATCACATTAAAGAACATGACCTTGTTGATGAAGGGCTTCATCATTCCATAAATGAAAATTTTGATGAGGAATTTGAAGATCAAACACTCCAAGTTCCCATTGAAGGCCTAAAGCATCAAAAGTGTGAAGATAACAAAAGTTATCAAATATTTGAAGAAGAGCAAGAGCCACCTCATGAATTCATTGAAGAAGACTTTGATGAAGCACATCACTTTGAAGATCAAGTCCATGAAGAAGACACTATTGGAGAGAGCACACCTCCTCTGAAGATGAGAATTTGGTAAGTTTTAGATCTTCTCAAAATTATGAATTTGATGATCTTTATTGTTATGATTTTGAGAAGATTGAATTTGAAGAAAAACCCTCAAGTGACGATAGTTTGAGAAGGTATTTTCTCCTCCGTTTAATGGAGATGAGGGCATCCAAGCTTTCGTCTCTACTTCACATGAAGACAAGGGTGTGGTAAGTTGTACTCCTTTCCAAGTTTTTGAGTTATGTAATGCATCCTTTGATGATTTGGAAAATGAAGAGTTTTTAGGAAAACCCTTGGATTTGGTCAATTTCTCATTCGATGAAGAACATGATGATCATAAGATTGAAAATATTGATGACTTTCTACATATTGAAAGACAAATGGTATACGAGTTGTTTTCATTTTGATGGGGATCCTATTTATGATACTGATGATAATTCTAGAGACAAAATTGCAGAATTGTTGCCTTTAGATCAGCCATCTTTAGCAAATGCATTTTCAGAAAATTTTCATGATCACTTCCAACCATATATGTACACTAATGATGCAGGTTTTTGGCAACATAAAGAGGATATTTTCACAGATTTGTTTCAACCAATGTTGTATATGTCGTGTTGGGGAAAGTGTCGGCGAGGGTCGGGAAGAGATCATCTCGGCGACATCGGCGGAAAATGTCGGAATATGTCGACAAGACCTCAAAAAAATACAAAAACAATCATTTTTTTCAATTTTTTTAATTTTTTTTAACTTGTAAAGCAACAACAACGTCAAATAAACATGTTTCTACATCAATATGAAAATACAACCAATAAATAAGATGCATAAGATGTCAAGTGGTCACATATCGTTACTAAACTGAAAATTTTGAAACATGTTCCTGATAGGATGATAGTAGATACAAAATCACATCAACTGAGCAAAATAAATGTATCTCATGAGATGAATCATCATGAGGCATCTAGATACTAAATAGTACATGATAAAATGAAAATGATAGATCATAGGAATCCAAATCATCGATTCCCTCTATGTCGTGGTGTTGTTGCTACTCTAGCCCTTTTACGAGTAAAGGGCACCAATTTTCCTCTGGAAGCAGTAGGTGGTCGTGGAGGTACTCTAGATGAGGTTGGAGTGGAAGATCCAACTGCTCCAGATGCTCCCTCTGAGGTGGTAAGTGATGGGGACGAGGTG
>ML789936.1:316382-345091 GCA_009831015.1 Picea engelmannii | reverse complement strand
TTTCTTTAGATGAAAATATTAAACCTATGGCACAAAAAAAAACCAAAATAAACACACCATAATGCAAAGGTTAAATAATTATTAATAAGAGATAGATGAATTAGAATGATTGAATCTTCCATTCAAAAACAATAAGAAGAGGCGCATTGCACAATGCAAACCCTAGCCTAACTCTAAAAATTAAAAAAAGAAAGTTCAAATCTTCAAACAAATGAAAAAAAAAAACGTTTTTGATAATACCTGGAAATCTTGATCTCTTCGTTGGCGCTAATGGAAGCAAGATCCTTGGCTTTCTCCTCCTTGGATAGATGCACAATGGTTTTCCTCACACCTCTCTAGCTCTCTCACACTTCACAAGTGAAATAATAAAGAAAAAAAGCCACCTGCGGCCTTTAAAACCCCTCACGCACTTTAATTTTGCCAAAAAAATGGAGCAGGCCGACACTTTCCATCAACTCGCGAGTTATTGTGAAAGTGTCGCGGGTTAATGAATGTGTCGCGACACATTCAATATTTCGGAAATGTCGCGACATTTTCAAACGAATATTTCGGCAGGGGGAAAATTTCGGCAAGTGTCGCGACACTTACGTTATATCGCCGACATATTCAACAGTGGTTTCAACCATCTAGGGATGATTTATTACAATTTTCTCATGGCAATTTCCAACCATATTCTATGGAGTAAGTACTTGGAGTTGTTTTATGAAGGTAAAAATTTGAAAAATAAATCACCCACCCCTATGCTCAAATTTTGGTGAACATTCATGTGTCAAATCAGCATTAGAACACTCTGATGGGGTTGTGATTCACACAGGGCAGCAAGTATTTCATAGCAAAAATTTCCAGCCATCTTTTTCTTCATCTTGTCCTCAATATGTCATTGGAGATGCAACTGGCAATTGTGTTTTTGGTGATAAAATATCTATGGGGAAAAAGTGTTTTCCACTTATGATTTGTTGTAATAATTTTCAGCCACATATAGAAGGGAGACAGACACTACATTGGGAGTAAAAAAATATTTCAAGAATTGAATTTACACCCCATTTTTCCTCCACAACTTTGTCAAGCAACCATGAGGTATTTTTGAGATTTCTTAAGATTCAATCTCAAGCCTTTGAAAGTGACATCATACATGAAAGCCAAGTTGGCCATTTCTTGAAGTATGTGGATCAGCCTTGTAAGATGCAAGGGTTGCATTATGAAGGCCTTGCTTGGAGCAAGGATAAGTCATCGTTGTTATATTGCAGCCCCATTTAAAAATAGATAGAGCAAGCTTGTAGATGCACATGCCAATATTGGCATGATTTTGTTACTCTTATTCGTTCTTATGAGTTGGATTCTATGTTTGATCGTGATGTAATGTTTGTACCGACTCACGATCATCATGTACTTGATATGTCATTGTTTTGGTTCATAACTAAACACAAGGATAGAACTTTTGACATCGATGAGATTCTAGGGTGGCTTCGTTGGTTGTATGATTTTACTTAACATTCTCTTTCTTAAGAGTAGAGTAGGATAGTTGTAGGTCATGTTGTGTGTTTCCTTTATGAATTTTGAATGTGTTTTCTTACTTGTTTATCTTCAATTATTGCTCGACTTTATGCATTTATAGTTAGTTGCATTTTGATTTAGTCTTGTCTAAAAAAAATTATATGTATAATGAAATAAAGATCTTTGTCGCATTTCATTTATATTTTCCATATAACAGGGGAATCGTATCCCCCTCCCCTTTTTTGCTAATGGTTTTAAGATGAGATGTAGCGTGACTTTTTAGATTGATGCAAAGTGCATGTCTTGGAGTTCTAGAGATTGTCGAGGTTCTCATGCACTCTATGGTGAGCACATGTCCCCATGTTGGAGCCAAATGTTACCCACTCACATCAAGGGATAACTAGAGGAGATTTTTTCTCCTATGATCCATATCACAAACATTAGTCTCACAGACGAGATCCATGGTTCTCCACAGACAGTTGAGCGATGATGCTTCCCACATTTGCTCAGCTCACTCTCAATTGATGATTATGGTGCCAGACATTACATGAGGTACCTTGTTTCATTGCTCCATATTAAGTGTTAATGCCTTATGCATTTGACATGAAAGTAGTGGCCATGGGTTGAGTAGAATAATGGATCACGATGCTCTAAATTTGTGCCTTTTGCCTTGTTTCACCTTGGTGGTAATCATCATCTCCTAGATAAGTGTTGTCACTCTTGGGTAGAGTTGTGCTACCGGGGTGTTTTGATAGGGGTAACATGTCCATATCTTAACCCATACTTCACGTTTTCCCTCTTTCCCTATTTCCATTGTGTTGCTTTTGGGTTGGTTGGCATATGTCACACATATAGGTTTCATGCCTCATAATCCCATGAGAAGAAGGAGCTTGAATGCTCAAGGTTGATGTAGCAAAATTTTAAAAAAAAGAGAGAAGGATGCAAATATCAAAAAGCAAAGAAATGAAAAGAAAAGAAATGCCAAAGAACCAAAAAAACTAAAGCATAAGGAATGCCCCTGCGCTATAAGGTCATCACCCAAGTCCTATGCAATGAATGCACACCTAAAAAAAAAGGACTAAATAAAGTAAAACAAAAGTCAAAAGCCAAAAAAGTTCAAATGAATAAAGAAAAAAGAGAAAAGGGGGGTTTGGAAAGACAAGGTGTCGAGGAAAGGGCAACTCATTGCATAAGCGCTCCCTCATTACAAAGGCACTCATGTGGATGAATATCTTACATAACCTCACATGACTATGCACATTGCATACCACTCATGAAGTTAAACCTCAAACCATACCATCTATCATTACACATGATCGTTGATGGGTTTCTTGGGAAATACTTCTCTTCTTGGGTACTAGTACATGTGATAAGGGCTAATGATAACCCTCCCATCCATTTTGGAGGTGACTTGACACTTGGGGGATGAAATGTTACACCCTTTGGAGAGAACGTTTCACTTTGGAGCCCCTACACATGCCTCTTCACACCTTTTTGATTGAGTCGTCCACCTTGGGAGACCACACGTGTGAGCTTGAGCATGCTTTTATGGTGGACCTCTTATCATTTTAAGTTCACATTACTTCATCTTGGGAGAATCATTGGGGGTCTCGTTGACCTATCCACTCTTCTATCATGGATTTGTTATGTATTATGGCCTTATCTCCATGGTTTGTAAAGAGATTGAATATCTGGACGCTATGGGGTACTTGTTGGTCAAGCATTCCAAACCCTAGGTCTAAAACAACCCCGAACAAACAGCCAACAATTGGTTCTATTGCAGGGACCTAAAGGTTTTGTGCTACATGATGAAGGAAGGACATGATGTGGAGACCCTCAAAGGAGGAGATACAAGACTGACTCTTTGAGAAGGAAGACGAGTTCGTGTGACGAGAGACAAAGAACTTGCATATCAACGTCAAGCAATGGAAACAAAGGAACATATACATAGATCTGCATTAAATTTTCTTTGATGAGTTTCCTTGTTTATTGCATGAGTGAATAAAGAGACAGACAAAGATTAACTCTGTATGGGGAGCCCAAGAATCATTGGTTTAGAACCAAGATGCAGTCAATAGGCTAAGATATGTGGATAATAAATGAGGCAGAGCCGTCAAATTCTAGTTCGACCAAGTTAAGGAAGGGTATATTGTCGAGTTTACTATTGAGTGTAGCAAATCCTTCAACAACACTGAAAAAAATTACAGTCAACCCTAAAAGGAAAATATTGGAAGAAATCCCCCTATGGATAAAAATGTTTTTTGTAGAAAAGGGGCTAATGCCCATGGAGACCGATAGGACGACAGAGTAACCCACCCCTCGCCCCCCGCGCGCGCGCGGAGGTGGGGGGGGATGGAAGGAAGGGGAAGAAGAGAAGATGAAAGAAAGAATGGATCCAAAAGAAGTTGAGAGGAGATCAGAAGAAAATGGACCCAGAAGAGCAGAGGAAAAGAAGAGTCGAGAGGTACACAAGAAGAGCCAAGCCAAGGAGGCAAGTCGACTAGAGAAGCGAAGAAAAGATAGCAAGGGGTGAAGAACGAGTAGTCAAATCCAAGATGAAGGGAAGAGAGACTACAGCAAAAGGGTGTACGGTGCCAGAGAGAAGTGCAGAAGAAGAGAGGTCGTCAAAGAGACACGACATTAGGAGTGAAGTATCAAGAGAGGACACCAAAAGTAGTGAGAGTAGGATCGAAGAAAACAAAGTCAGATCCCCTTGGCTAGTAAGAGATGTATTCACATCAAACGAAGATGGGGAGCAGAGAAGTAGCGCCAATATAGCAGAAGATAGCGATTGAGCCCTCCAAGAAGGAGCAAAGGCTTTGGCAATTATGAGCAGGCTTGCATGGCTAGATATAGGGAGCTCTCTTGGATCCCTCACCGAAGAAGATGAGAGAGTATGGAGAAACCCCCTCTTTGAACCACCCCGCTTGTGCATTTGTCATCAAGAAGAAAACACCTAAAAACGTGCAGATGTGAGAGAAGTAAAAGTAGACAGATTAGAAGAAATAGAAGGAGAAGACAAGAGTGAAGTAGAAGTCAAAGTCAGCAATACTTCGCAAGAAAGAGACTACATTTCAAGAATACATTTCTAGATTGAGTATGGTGAACCAAGATTCAACTCTGAGACTTCCCGCATTTCATGGGGTGGGAAGAGACGATGCGGAACAACATTGGTTTACGTCTGAAGCTTGTTATCACACAGTTTGTAGTTAGGCTAATAGATGGATGAAAAGAGGTCAAACTGGCGTAACTGAACCCATCCCACCCACTGTCACCTCGATGGGAAGGTTCTTTCTATTTAGGAGGTGAGGCCCAGGGGAGACATCCCCGGTGACCTGGGGTTTTGAGAAGGCAAAAGAGCTTAGAAAGGCTAAGTGATAATAATCCACCTCACAAGTCACCACCTAATCAGAAAGTTCGGCTTATAGCCAATAAAGATAACCGGAAGTAGTAACCAAGAAGTATCCATGCCTGAGAACAAAGAAACAATGAAACTATATGCGCAAGCTTGCTTGTTAGTTAGTACTTCATATAATCAATGACTTTCTGATGATAAGCAATTGATAAACAATATTATTGTTGAACCAAATCAAAGTTGTATAATGGCAATGATTACAATATATATGTCACTTCACAATAAATGTGAATGAAGCTTCACAATGGCTATTTATCATCAATGTAAAAATACTTGAAGCAACGTCTTAGCTAGTCATTCAATTGATTTAAAGGTAAAACGATGGTTGCACAAAGGTGTTTGTAGCATAAGCAGATGACGACAGCACTAAGGATAGTAGAATTAATCTTAAGCTAGGGTTAGAAAAGTTAGTAAGAGTTTGCTCAAAGTGTTTGGAAGTTGTTTGAGATCAAAGTACTCAATACACAAGGCTTTAGATCAGTGTGTTCCTATGGTATATGGAGTCAAAAAGAGGACGCAGAGGTTGAAGGACTAAGCGATAGTGAAACTAAAGACAAGTGTTGAGGTGTTGCTAAAGCAAGGCCTCAACAACAAAACCCTAGGGGAGAAAGACTCACTTCGGTGTAGAAACCCTAGGCCTCGGTGCTCTCTCCTCCTTCTTTAGCTCAATGGCAAAAACTGCTAGCTCAATAAATGATCGATCCAAGACAAGAGAGTTTGAAAGTGACGTGTTGCTAGAGCAAGGATTCACTAGTCAAACCCTAGGGAAAAACAACTCACCATGTGTAGGTGACCTAGGCCTTGGTGCGTTTTTCTCCTTCTTAAATCAACAAGAGTAAAACGGTTAGGCTAGAAGAAAGGATAGAGTGTTGCTATGGAAAGGCTCTATCTCTCTTCAGCAAATAAAATGGCTTAAAATCTTGATAGGAACATGAGACAAGGACCTTCAATGTGTGCTTGTCACCTAGGGTTTAATTCAGCAAATTATAATAATAAATTCAAGAAAGCAACACTACAACCATTCAATCCAGAAGTTTTGCAGAAATTCACTTACATTTAACCAAGAAATCATATAGCAAACCTTAGTTGTAATACCTTCCACCAAGATAAAAGCCAAAATATGGCAAGAAAATCTTCCTTCAACAAGTGTGCCTCAAAATTTCGGCCAATAACCCTAAGAAGGGCGCAAATTTCAGACCTCACCAAGTGGTGAGTGAGAGATGATGAAAAAATGAGAGTCAAAAACCTTCAATTTATACAGTTCAATGACCT
Source organism: Picea engelmannii (assembly GCA_009831015.1). Classification (NCBI taxonomy): domain Eukaryota; kingdom Viridiplantae; phylum Streptophyta; class Pinopsida; order Pinales; family Pinaceae; genus Picea; species Picea engelmannii. Next base: position 338,910 of record ML789936.1, on the reverse strand, counting down.
AAATTTACTTTTTAGGTCATGAAAAGGCCGACAAGGCCAAAATACTAAAATCATATTGTTTTACATTAAATGTTTGAAAATTAAACCCTAATCAAGCAATAGAGAGACGCCGTCCCCTTTCTAGGGTGACGTTAGCCCCTTCTAGGGTAAATGCAACCTCCTGGTGCAAAACGTTAGACCTCCTTGGGCTTCTCCAAGCTGCCACACGTGCCAAAGATGCCTCCCAAAGCGTCCATACTGTTGGGTGACGTCATGGGCATCCTGGGAGACATCCTGGACCTTCCAAAGCCAACGTTCTTGTGGAGAGGGTTCAACCCCCCTAGGTACAGGTCTGCTCAGCTGCCTCTGGTGGATTCTTCCTGCTCTTCCTCGATACAAACGCTCTGCCCTGTCTTTGCCCCCTGCTGGGGTCTCAGCATCCATCTAGTGGGCTCTTCATCCCCATGGAGGTCCAAACTGATCATCTCCCCATGTGTACCTGTCCATCAGGCATGATCCTGCACATCAACAACTACGCCCTCCATGGGCTCATAAGTCACAGGGATCATAGCAATGTCAATCACATCTAATCATCAATATTTATTAAACATGTGCATAAAACCCCTTTACACCAGTCTAGTGCTCAAAGGCATTATACAAGTCTGCAATACAAGTTTGGGGAAAGTGACAAGACGTCCTATTGGGCTAGAGTCTACTGGAAAAGGGTTGTTCCTGGAAAGGATCAAATCCAAGTCATGCAAGTAGGTGAGGTGGATGGGGATGCCTGGGCAAAAGGTGCAGTGATAGCAAGGATGGTTTACCGGTGGGTGCCTCTGTGGAGGGTGAGCTGCACCTGTCATGGATGTAAAAATCTCCAAGCCCATGAATGCCTTTTAATCTTCATTTTTCCAAGATGTTGATCAAAGGACACTGCCCTGGCATGGTGACCAGTGGTGGCAATGTTAGCCACAAACATTTCACAGAAATGAGAAGGTTGGCTCGTGATGAGACCCCCTTTCTCTTGGCTATGCCACCAAGAGCCACTACCCTGGCGTGGTGACCAGATGTTGGTAGTGTCATACCACTAGATGTTTATGGACCTAATAGGCTAGCTCGTGATGAGAACCCCTATCCTCTAACCAGGTCTTGTCTTTATTGTTTTTTATCTTTTTATTGCTTTTTCTCTCAAGAAGCTAGTCAAGGGACACTGCCCTGGCTTGGTGACCAGAGGTGGCAATGTTACCCACAAGTACTTTAACGGAAATGAGAAGGTTGGCTCGTGATGAGACCCACTTTCTCTTGGCCATGCAACCAAGAGCCACTACCCTAGCGTGGTGACTAGATGTTGGTAGTGTCATACCGTTAGGCACCCATGGACCTAAAGAGTTGGCTCGTGAGGAGACCCCCATCCCTCAACTAGGTCTTGATTTATTTTTACGGGTCCCTCTGTTTTTTGTTGAGAAGCCTTTTATTGCTTTCTCGGGGATCCTTGGGCGAAGCATCTCGAGGTTTTACTCTTAGGCTTTTATTTTCAGCTGCCTTTACCCCCCAGGCCTTTAGCCCATTCTTCCCACACGGTAAGGTACAACCCCTAAATGATTGGCCAACCCTATGCCCAGACCAGTGCAATGGGATGGGTGAGCGAGAAATAAGATGGAAAGTGGTATGTATGACAGGAACGGACGATGGCTTTTCAGAAATCCCCCCAGTGGCAACTCAAAACCTATGGACATAAGCTTGCTAGGGCATCCTATCATTCCCCCCAGACATGGTCAAGCGGACAAGCATAAGATCCAAGCACCCATTAGAAACAAAGGAATCAAATGCACATATTCAAAGGTTTTGAGGATTAGAGTGACACATACCATGATACCTGGACTCATTACCTCGTGGGGAAAGAACCATCTCCGATACAGGACCAAGCCGAAGGTGATGGATGTTGTTGTTACTGCTGACAAAGTGGAGGCACTGAAAGGGAGAAAAGATGGGTGCTCCAGGGCCATGCTCAAGTCGATCTGGCTCTCGGTACTCCATGTCTAGGACTTGTGGGCCTCGAGACATAATCTCCTAGTAATCCCTGAAAGTGGGGGATAACATGTGGCTCCAACTCGGGGACATGTGGTCACCGTAGAGCACATGAGAACCTCAGCTTCTCTGGCATAACCTGCAACCTCCTTGATCTCAATAGCAAACATTAGTAACCGTTTGGGGTGGTGATACCACCCCAGCATATATATATATAGGACTGCAATAAAGCAATCATAATTGTGAATGTGAAAGCAAACTATTCTAACCTACAATGCAGATGGTATAATACAATGAATGCAAAAATGCCTACCTACTTACCTATGCTTACCTGTTGGCTGGATGTCAGGTGTAGTCAAATGACCAGTGAAACCGATCCAGCAATGTCCCACAATACCTGCCTTTGTGCTTCATCATAAACCAAAACAGTGATAAGTCGAGCACAAAAATGACAAGGGTTAGAATATATATCATATCATCATAAACCATAAAGTCTAACTCATGGAGGCGGGTGGGAGGGATAAAATCGTGCAAAGTCAATCCTTGAGGAAATTATTCAATCCACTTCAAGAAGGGGTCATGAAAAGTCCAAGGTTTAGAACATTGACTCAAAAGGTCGGCAAACTGGCTACCCAGCACGTCCTCACACTCTGAAGCTCAGGAAGGGATCGACAAAGATCTGGCAGACGACTGGCAAACTCTCAAGGGAAAGTTGAGAAACTGAGATGATATACTTAAACTTGTAGTATTCAACTGACCCTTGGACTCTAGGGTTTTCCCCAGAGGAAACTCAACATCAAAAACATACTCCCCAACGACACCTCTAGAGACACAACAAAGCAAAGTAATCGGAGGTGGTTGGGGAAAGTTGTCACAAGGATCCTTCTTTAGGCAAAGAAGGTCCTTACTCCTATCAATACCTAAGCACAACGGTGGTTGATAAACATCCTCATGGAAAGAAATCAAGTGCTCAAAGGAGTACTCATCAAAACCCTCAAGGCAAGACTGAAAATCATCAGGAAAACAAGGTACTAGGTCGTCCTTGGGTGTTTGAAAAGTATGGGCAAAAATCTCATCTCCTTGTTGCCACTGGTCAAGAGTAACCTGTTGTGATAATTGTAAAGGCAACACTCGGAAATGATTCTCGATGTCATAGATGGGATCCATATCACAACCAAATACATCCCACCTACATCTACCAACATGTATGAACTCATCAATGTTATCAACCATGTCATTATCTGTATCATAACATGCAGGATTTGAAGTATTCAAGGACTCATTTGTCTCCTCCTTATCTCCCTCGTCATAAAGTAGAGCATCATCAAAATCTTGGGGAGGACGGTAACTTACTGTTTCTTCTTGTGCGAGAGCTTTGAGGACTTGGTTGTCTTCAACATGTGTTATTGTTTCATCCTCATGCACTGCCTCTTCATCTTCAATTGTACAGCAGGGAAGATCTACTTCTTTCAGGGATTCCATTTCTCCTTCACTCTTTGAATCATGGAACAAGATATCATCAACATCCTGAAAAGGAAAGCAACTAACCTCATCGTCTTGTTTTTGTGCAGAGAGGAAAGGTTCGTGGATGGCTTTATCAGAGGGAGGAGCACAGGTTGATACTTCATAATTTTGCTCAAGTTCGAGCTCCTCAACCATGTCTTCATTATGTTGGTTAAAAACTTGTTCCCTTCTTTCTTGTGAATCAGCAGTAAAGGTTTCAAGGGAAACTAGTTTTTTCAAACTGAGAGTGTCCGAGGTATCATCATTGATTTTGGTCCATAGAGAGGAAAAGTGTTTACCTTTGGACAAGGAGAGATTTACCTTGATTCACATGGCCATGTTGTGGGCTTCCGTGAGTGTTTTTGGACCCTTTTTATATAGGAGGAAGCTCAAATGCCCTAGGAGTGCATTGGTATAGAGATACAAGACGTACTTTTCTTCAGGATAATGGCTTTTAGGGATGTGGTATAGCAACATTTGAAACCTAACCCAGAAAGCCCTGACAGTTTCATTCTCAGTTTGTCTTATGTATTCGAGTCCTTTAAGTAATAAYTGGATATCTTCCAATTTCATGCCCCAACTCATGAGAAAGGTTTCTTCTAACTGGTCCATAGATGTGATGCTAGCGGCTGGAAGATTATCATACCATCTTCTAGCATTTCCATGCACAGTCGCAAAGAAGAGTTTCATTACCAAGACTTTAGCATCGTCACTAACAGGGTGGAGCTGAAAGAAAGCCCAAAAATTGCTCATGTGATAGTCGGGTCTTTCTCCTTCAATGCCAGTGAATCTAGGGAGCCATTTTTCATACTTTTGGGGCATTTGTCTAGGGTATCCCGGGGTTTTACTCATGTCTAAAGGCTTGTAGTTTCCCGGATCCCATTGTGAAGTCATACTTGGCTTCATCATCAGTCAAGTCGCCAGATAATTTTCTTGAAACTATCAAAAGATAAGGGAAAACACCCTAAGTGGAGTCGCCAGGTAAGCTTGTAAGATAGAAACTCTAGAGGCAAGGCTTAGTGAAAAGTGTCCTCTTGAGGAGAATTGATTCAGTGTTCTCCGGCAGCGGCGCCAAAATGTTATCGCACAGTTTGTAGTTAGGCTAAAAGATGGATGAAAAGAGGTCAAACTGGCATAACTGAACCAATCCCACCAACTGTCACCTCGATGTGAAGGTTCTTTCTATTTAGGGAGGTGAGGCCCAGGGGAGACGTCCCCGGTGACCTGGGGTTTTGAGAAGGCAAAAGAGCTTAGAAAGGCTAAGCGATAATAATCCCCCTCACAAGTCACCACCTAATCAGAAAGTTCGCCTTAGCCAATAAAGATAACCGGAAGTAGTAACCAAGAAGTATCCATGCCCGAGAACAAAGCAATAATGAAACTATATGTGCAAGCTTGCTTGTTGGTTAGTACTTCATATAATCAATGACTTTCTGATGATAAGCAATTGATAAACAATATTATTGTTGAACCAAATCAAAGTTGTATAATGGCAATGATTACAATATATACGTCACTTCACAATAATGCTAATGAAGCTTCACAATGGCTATTTATCATCCATGTAAAAATACTTGAAGCAACGTCTTAGCTAATCATTCAATTGATTTAAAAGTAAAACGATGGCTACACAAAGGTGTTTGTAGCATAAGGAGATGACGGCAGCACTAAGATTAGTAGAATTAGTCTTAAGCTAGGGTTAGAAAAGTTAGTAAGAGTTTGCTCAAAGTGTTTGGAAGTTGTTTGAGATCAAAGTACTCAATACACAAGGGTTTAGATCAGTGTGTTCCTAGGGTATATGGAGTCAAAAAGAGGACGCAAAGGCTGAAGGACTAAGTGATAGTGAAACTAAAGACAAGAGGGTAAAGTGTTTTGGTGTTGCTAAAGCAAGGCCTCAACAACAAAACCCTAGGGGAGAGAGGCTCACTTCGATGTAGAAACCCTAGGCCTCAGTGCTCTCTCCTCCCTTTAGCTCAATGGCAAAAACGGCTAGCTCAATAAATGATTGATCCAAGACAAGAGAGTTTGAAAGTGACGTGTTGCTAGAGCAAGGCTTCACTAGTAAAACCCTAGGGAAAAACCACTCACCAGGTGTAGGTGACCTAGGCCTTGGTGCGTTTTTCTCCTTCTTAAATCAACAAGAGTAAAACGGTTAGGCTAGAAGAAACGATAGAGTGTTGCTATGGCAAGGCTCTATCTCTCTTCAGCAAATAAAATGGCTTAAAATCTTGATAGGGACATGAGACAAGGACCTTCAATGTGTGCTTGTCACCTAGGGTTTAATTCAGCAAATTATAATAATAAATGCAAGAAAACAACACTACAACCATTCAATCAAGAAGTTTTGCAAAAATTCACTTACATTTAACCAAGAAATCATATAGCAAACCCTAGTTGTAATACCTTCCACCAAGATAAATGCCAAAATATGCCAAGAAAGTCTTCCTTCAACAAGTGCACCTCAAAATTTCAGCCTATAACCCTAAGAAGGGCGCAAATTTCAGACCTCACCAAGTGGTGAGTGAGAGATGATGAAAAAATGAGAGTCAAAAACCCTCAATTTATACAGTTCAATGACCTAAATTTACTTTTTAGGTCATGAAAAGGCCGACAAGGCCAAAATACTAAAATCATATTGTTTTATATTAAATGTTTGAAAATTAAACCATAATCAAGCAATAGAGAGACGTCATCCCCTTTCTAGGGTGAAGTTAGCCTCTTCTAGGGTAAATGCAGCCTCCTGGAGCAAAACGTTAGCCCTCCTTGGGCTTCTCCAAGCTGCCACACGTGCCAAAACTGCCAAAGTTGCCTCCCAAAGCGTCCATACTGTTGGGTGACGTCATGGGCATCCTGGGAGACGTCCTGAGTCTTCCAAGGCCAACGTTCCTCTGGAGAGGGCTCAACCCCCCTAGGTATAGGTCTGCTCAGCTGCCTCTAGTGGATTCTTCTGCTCTTCCCTGGTACAAACGCTTTGCCCTGTCTCTGCCCTCTGCTGGGGTCTCAACATCCATCTGGTGGGCTCTTCAGCCCGATGGAGGTTTGAACTAATCATCTCCCCATGTGTACCTGTCCAACATGTTACCTGTCCGTCGGGCATGATCCTGCACATCAACAACTACGCCCTCCATGGGCTCATAAGTCACAGGGATCATAGCAATGTCAATCACATCTAATCATCAATATTTATTAAACATGTGCATAAAACCCCTTTACCCCAGTCTAGTGCTCAAAGACATTATACAAGTCTGCAATACAAGTTTGGGGAAAGTGACAAGACGTCCTATTGGGCTAGAGTCTACTGGAAAAGGGTTGTTCCTAGAAAGGATCAAATCCAAGTCATGCAAGTAGGTGAGGTGGATGGGGATGCCTGGGCAAAAGGTGCAGTGATAGCAAGGATGGCTTACCGGTGGGTGCCTCTGTGGAGGGTGAGCTGCACCTGTCATGGATGTAAATATTTCCAAGCCCATTCATGTCTTTTAATATTCAGTTTTTCCAAGATGCTAATCAAAGGACATTGCCCTGGCTCGGTGACCTGTGGTGGCAATGTTAGCCACAAACATTTCACGGAAATGAGAAAGTTGGCTCGTGATGAGACCCCCTTTCTCTTGGCTATGCCACCAAGAGCCACTACCCTGGCGTGGTGAGCAGATGCTGGTAGTTTCATACCGCTAGATGTTTATGGACCTAATAGGCTGGCTCATGATGAGACCCCCTATCCTCTAACCAGGTCTTGTCTTTATTTTTTTTAATCTTTTTATTGCTTTTTCTCTCAAGAAGTTAGTCAAGGGACACTGCCCTGGCTTGGTGACCAAAGGTGGCAATGTTACCCACAAGTACTTTCACGGAAATGAGAAGGTTGGCTCGTGATGAGACCCTTTTCTCTTGGCCATGCAACCAAGAGCCACTACCCTGGTGTGGTGACTAGATGTTGGTAGTGTCATACCGTTAGGCACCCATGGACCTAATGAGGTGGCTCGTGATGAGACCCCCCATCCCTCAACTAGGTCTTGATTTATTTTTGCAGATCCCTCTGTTTTTTGTTGAGAAGCCTTTTATTGCTTTCTCGGGGATCCCTGGGCGAAGCATCTCGAGGTTTTATTCTTAGGCTTTTATTTTCAACTGCTTTTACCCCCGGGCCTTTAGCCCATTCTTCCCACAAGGTAAGGTACAACCCCTAAATGATTGGCCAACCCTATGCCCAGACCAGTGCAATGGGATGGGTGAGTGGAAAATAAGATGGAAAGTGGTATGTATGACGAGAACGGACGATGGCTTTTTAGAAATCCCCCCAGTGGCAACTCAAAACCTATGGACATAAGCTTGCTAGGGCATCCTGTCATTCCCCCCAGACATGGTCAAGCAGACAAGCATAAGATCCAAGCACCCGTTAGAAACAAAGGAATCAAATGCACATATTCAAAGGTTTTGAGGATCAGAGTGACACATACCATGATACCTGGACTCATTACCTCGTGGAGCAAGAACCATCTCTGATACAGGACCAAGCCGAAGGTGATGGATGTTGTTGCTGCTGCTGACAAAGTGGAGACACTGAAAGGGAGAAAAGATGGACCCTCCAGGGCCATGCTCAAGTCGATCTGGCTCTCGGTACTCCATGTCTAGGACCTGTGGGCCTCGAGACATAATCGCCTAGTTATCCCTGAAAGTGGGGGATAACAAAGCTATATGGTCAATGAAAGGAGTCACGAACAAGGCATCCAAGATTACATAGCTAGAAACCACATTCAAAGACAGAGCTCTGAGATGGTACATGAAGTACAAGGCTACAGCGTCGATAGGACAAGCAAGGTACTTGACGGAGATAAAAAGAGATCAACTTAGGGAATTTCAAAAGCCTAAGTCAGAATCAAAATGTATAACCGAGATGAAGGAAATCAAGCAACAAGCTAGAGAAACCGTATGGGATTATGACCAGAGGTTCAAGATTTTGTTGGACAGACCGACGTTTCAGATCCAAGACGTCCAGCACAGAGAATGGTTTATTGCAGGACTCCTATCACACATTCAAGTCTCGCTCACCCAACAAAAGGTGACAACCCAGGTGGAGGTCGTGGAAATTGCAATGCGTCTAGATGCTACGCCAGGAGGTGGTGAGACATTGGCAAGAATGGCGCGTGTAAATCTCAGCTCGTAAACCTCACCATACAACTACAAGATATGGCGAAGGCAAAGGTGTTGTGGGAAAATGTTTGGTGTATCTTGTACCGCACAGATCACCATAGAAATAAGTGTCCAACGCTTGGAAGTTATATAGCGACGGGCACGCCAAATTCGTTTCCAACATGACCACAGACTGACTGGTGTGAAATTTACAAACAATGTCATATACTTCCCCATTGCCCAACACTGCAGAAATATCAAAAGACTACGCACACTCCATTTTACTAGTTTTGCAAATCCATAGGCCATGATGTGAACAACCATCAATCGCAACTGCTAATGCAAGAGCACACTACAAAGGCTTTCAAGGTCCAAGAAGAACAGAATGGTAGAGACCGCGGAGGCATCGACCGAGGAGGCTTCGACAGAGGAGGATACCAAGGAGGCCAAAGAGGAGGATATGGAAGTGGAAGAGGTAGAGGATACATAGCTGGCGAAGGAAGTCGACCTACTTGTTTTAACTGTGGCGAGATAGGCCACTTGTTGCGATTTTGCACCAAACCATGTGCACTATGTGGATTTTGCCACAGCACAGACCATGTCACGAAAGATTGCCCACAGTTGTTGGCCAAATAGGAAGAAAATAAGGGACACTACAATATGGTGATTGTTGAGTCACGTGGTGATTATTGAGCCGCACAGAGTTCACGAGTCGAAAGAAGAAGCGAATGTACGTGTGGTAACCCGAGGAGGCATTCGTACAAGAGCCGACCTAGAACGCGGAGAAAGCTCAGATTAGAAGGTAGAAAGAAAGATCAAAAAAGTAACGCAAGAACCTCTTAAGTTTGATGTCACACAGCAAAAGTAGTTCTTGCGCAATGTGCAGAGGGCACTCAACGAAGACAATGCGCGCAAAGAATTGAAGCACACAGCATAGAGGACGTTCAAAGAAGCTCGCGTGCACGAACAATTGCAATGCACAACGCAGAGGGCGTTGGAAGAGGCTCGTGTGCGCGAGGCACTGCAACGTGCAACACAAAAGGCAATGGAAGAGGAGTGTGTGCGCAAAGAGTTGCAATGCACAGCGCGAGAGGAAACACGGCGCAACAGTTACCGCAAAACTGAATCAAAAAACCAAGTGACTTCTTGCATTGTTGTCTTAAGATGTTAAGTGACCCTATAGCTACAAATAAATTAACCCACGTGTTGACAAGATGTATGGAAGGAGAAGAGAACAACGCTGTGATTTTTGCTCAGTTACTAGAACAAGATGTGCACCAAGCAGAAGAAAGCACATGGGGAGAGAATTCAAAATGACAGCTAAACTATGCAGTTATGAGATGGATGGTGTCATGTTGGACCTGGGATCCGATGTGAATATATTTCCGAAGAAATCATGGGAGTTCATGGGTAAACCAAACTTGGTGTGGTTCCCCATTCAACTCGAGCTTGCCAACCAATACAAAATTTATCCTATTGGCAGGTTGGAGCAAGTGGAAGTGAACATTGATAGAGTAAAGACCAAAGCAGACTTCAAGGTGATTGAGATCATGGATGACTCAGACCCCTATCCAGCTCTACTTGGCATTGACTAGGCATTCAACAACAATATCATACTTAATCTAAAGCAACGACAGATGTCCTTTGAGACACACCTTGCGCGTTACTGCGCCACTGGATCCAAATGAGGGCGATAGATATAATGAGCCTGCGAATGAGGATGCGCAGAGTTCGATCATAGAAAACATATACAACATCACATGGAACAAGGAGGATTATGTGAATCCAACAGCCAATGGTGAACTAGGCTAGAGAAGTGTTCGCTCCTATGACACATATTAAGAGGATGCTATGGAAAGATGGCAAAATAAACTACTTGAGGTATCAACCTGGAGATACACACGAATCACTAAAGAAGTGCGTTGGATCAGCTCAAAATTGTGCAACCTATCGAGATTTGACGATACAATCTCGGTAAACACCTTCCTAGCATAGATGGGGGAAAATGTGCCAGAGATCCAAAGAATCCAGGCCATGGACGAAAAGGTCAAAGGAACACTTGTGCGGTGATGTGCGACGCTCTGCGTAGATCTACAGGAATGTGAGCGAGTAGTGGAATGTATCAAAGTCAAATACCAGCCCCCGACCGACTTTGAATTAATGAACCGGTACAAGGGTATTAAAGATCCTCAAGAGCATATTTGTTTCTGTGAAGGGCGTTGGACAACCAAGAAGATTCCTAGCGTGCAATGGGTTCATAAGATACCCACGAACACCTTGCAAAGAGTTGCCTACGCACACCATACGCTGTTGCAAATTCAACCATCGGATAAGCTCCACACGCAGCAGATGGAATCATCCCAAGGTTGGTATAATGGTTCGACTAGCCCTATACGCTCAGCAAAACTCGACAAAAAGACGTGGCAGGGACTGATAAATAGAATTCGACTGAAGACGTGTCGCGACCCGCCAGGGTCAAATGCATTGTGATGACATACTCTACGTAGGACGAGAGTTCGCAGTAGATAGGCACTGCGCACGATAGACTAGGACTTAGATAGATTAGGCATAACCAATGTAACAAGTAGGCAAATTAAACAGGTCCAGACATTCACGCGAGAAAAGATAAGACCTACTCGAAACAAATTTGGAAGATTCAGTGAATATTGAGGTATAAATGCTCGAGTACAAACCAAAGGACGAAACAGCTGGACATGACAGAAGGCCACTAGGACGCGGGTGGATACGACAGCAGAGAGGTAGGTAGTTAGCACTAGGACAATTGACAACAGCATGGGGAACGGGAATTAGTTATGGCAATAATTCCCCACGACGCATAACAGTTATGCCAGAAAGGCATACCGCCAACCAACATTAACGATGAGTATAGACCTCGATAGACAACTCGACAATCGGGTATCGTGGAGGGAAAGTCACCCACCGAGTATTTAACGTTCAAAAGAGCACGACTTCTATTCATTATTTTCGTAGAGCAAGCAGAGTATAGAGTTGAGAGCCAAGTGCAGAGCACCCAGTTAGCCAAGAGCATTACAGTTTGAGCGAATTCATGACGCACACTTTGTACAGGTAGAGCTTCCAAGGCACAGTTAACACAATGACACTAGAACAGAACTCCTGAACAAGAGGTGAAAAAATAGTAAACCAGAGACACAAAGCAGTGAACAAGAATAATGGCCTTCGCAGGAAAACCCAAAGTAGGGAAGAAAGTCCAGGCGGTCAAGGACCAACATGTGCCCAAGCCTGAAATAACGACCAATGTAGGTATTATAGGCCCTCAGGTGTGAAGGGTTCCCCAGCTTAGATATGCAAATTACAACATACAAGATGAGATGCAGTTCCCAAAACTGTGCTTCGACACATATGCACTGGTGATTTAGGGGACAGAAGGAAAAAAACAAGTGGCAATCCAGAAATGGGCCAAGCCCCTCAAGGAATCAAGGATATTGTCACTAGTGGACTACCCATATTTTGGTCCCTACATGCACGACACTTCATACAGGAACCCAATTCAAAGACTTGCATGTTGAATCTAAACACATATTTGGATTCCTTGCAGAAAACCGAGTCTGATGAGCATAATTTCATCGACATGCATGCACTTCCTATTTTTAGTAGCAGGTCATGCATGGTGACACATGGCAGCTTGACAAAGTTGACATTTGGCAGTTTCAGGATGTGACATGTGGCAACCTATGGAGGTGACAAATGGCACTCTCAGAGTGTGACACATGGCAACCTTTAACGATGACAAATGATAAAGGTAGGGCGCATACATGGAATAGGATGTTATGTGGCATGGTTCTTGAGTTGATTGGGATCATGACTAAGACAACAATGCACATGCTTCAGTCAGGAGGTGTAGTGGCACATGGGGGAGTTTACGAGGTACTTTGATTGAATTAACTAGAGTGCCTACCATTCTTCTCTGTCTTCATTAAGGGTGCCTACCTTTTCTCTCTCTTGATCGTGAGTCTAAACTCGGACTATCTTCAGTGAACTGGGCGCATGCATGAGTTAAAGGGTGAAGTGGCACATGGTGATATTTACGAGGTAGATTTGCTTGAGTTAGCTGGGGCGCCCACCTTTTCTCTCTCTTACTTCACTATCTCTCTCCCCCATTTAGTCATTAATTCAACTATGACTCACTCCAATCAATCAACTGGGGCACCTCCTTTCTTCTCTTTCCTCCATCTCACTTAACTCCCTCTCTCCTCACTTAACCCCCTCCCTCTTCCACTTCAACTCCCTCTCTCTCCCTTAACTTCCCCTCTCTTCCACTTCATCATCCATTCACTCCATTCTCACTAAGGGTGCATCTAACTCTCTAGTTTGATGACTACTTCAGTAAGATTTAACTCCTAATTGGACTAGTGCAGCCTATCTCCCTTCACTCTTCTCTTTCAGTTATGATTGCATGCATGAACTTCTCATCCAGTGACACATCAAATGGACTCAGTTACACTCAAAGCGCTTGGACTTACCTCCACTCTTCTCTGAATCCACAGGTGTCACACTCAGCTTAACTCATGCGCCTCCCCACTTCTCTCCAGATGGCACTTGCGCATGGCTTCCCTCTCTCTTGAGTTGAGGTGGGTGACTCTTTCCCCTCTTCAATTCTCTTGGGATGTGAGCCCCTTATTCCTATATTATCAGGGCTTCTACATTGGCACAGGTTGGATCTGCTTCGGCGATAGCATACTCTATTGCTTATTTTCTATCTTTCTCTTTATTCTAGCTCCTATTCACAGGCGCAGGGATCATCACTCTACCATTTTTGTCATCTAGCTCAGTCCCTCACAGGCTTCTTCAGGTACCCGGACCAACGGTCTTTAGCCTTATACATACAGGAGGCCCTCAGACTCCAAGCCCATACTCTTCAACCTCCTATGAGACAAGACCCCATTCGACGGATCACCTCCTTCTTCCCGATCCTACCCTCGGGAAGGGGCACTAAGAGACAGACCGACACGAGCACAATCTTAGATTCCAAATCAGTTCAGACCCGTGGGACCTTCCCTCGTCTCACAAGATTTCAGTGACATTGCCAAACTAAATCCCCTCCCAGGGAACGGGCAAGATCCCCCAGATATCGTCTATGCACTACCTCAATCAGCCAGCAGACGATCCAGACATCCCACCAATTCCCCCTCGGGACATCCGACTATAATCAATTTTCTTCATTCGGCCTCGAATGGTAGGAGAGATGGATCCATTCCATGACAGATCTATTTCCTTTCTTTTGTTTCCTCTTGCCCTCAGTCCTTCTCCTATGATGCACCCCATCATTCGAGAAGGTATAGGAGCTCGAGGCCGAGAGTTTTTCATGCCACGGGGTAGTTTTTACCTTCTACTACTCCACCTTATTGCAGTTTACTTTCTTCGTATCATCTTTTTATAGGAAACCTTTTGGTACTCTCGCATTGTATTGACATCATTGTACTCAGCAGTCCCTTTGACCTACTTTTGTGGTCATTAGTTGGACATTAATAAAATTATCTTATCTTATCTAGTGCATTCACCCACTTGGCAATTTCAAAAATAAAACCATTGTTGTGATTATATCAAGCCCTCATGGATCATTGGTATTGTGAATGTGTTTTGTGCATGATTTAGTAGTTTTTAGCCTGTAATTTTGGTGTATTTCAACCACTTAATAACGCATCTTCTCTTCTTATTTTCATCTTTTATCAACTAACGTCGCAAGGATTCCACCACACACTTCAAAACAAACATTTTAAACCTTTTTGGTTGTTTAATCGCAGCCACCAAACAATACTTTTGTTGTTTTTATGGTCTTATTGTGCATATTTACAGGTTGAAGGCAGCGGGAAAAGGGCCCAAGGATACCCCCCTGAGGTCGGCAAGCACCAGCTCAAATGGAGAGGGATCTATCCATGACACTTTTGGGGCAGTATTCTCTATAATTACATGCTTTTCTTGCTGACTTTTATTGTTGTTTTAAATCAGATCTAGGTGCGGAAAAGTGTGCAAAAACGGTCACGATATGTTCCCGATATAGAGTGATCTGACGACTCACATTCTCCTTGATCTTAACGGCTACATTAATTCATGGCTTAACACTCGATTGGTCCATGATCTCTGTTTAAAGAGCATGGAGAATCATTTTCTCATGATTGATTATGAGAAACTCTCTATAATATATTTTCTTTTGCATTAATAAATTGCCTCAACTGACCATGTTGGCTAGGGTCATGGATGTTTCCCCATAGGGGCTTTACCACATAAAAACATCAGTGTGTTGATCTCTGATCTGGTTGTGTGAGTGGTTACTGAAGGTGTCCATACTCTGTTGGAATACCTTGTATTGTCAAACATGGTATCAGAGTGTGTTTGAAGACCTACTCGCATTGTAGATCAAGATCCTGAAGCCGTGTTGTTGCATCTCTGGTTTCTGCTATTTATGTACATTTATAGGCTGAGAGGATTGTTCCACTGCATTCGAAGCACTCATTTCCAATAAAACGGTTTTCGTTTACCCAAGCTACGGCCATTTCAATCAGATAAGAAGGTATGAAGCCTAAATTTTTACAGAGATAATGTTTCGGATTTTTTTTTATTTCCGACTTGCTACTTTTTTTTGTCTGTATATGCTCTTTGCCCTGCACTCTGTGCTATCTCGGCAAATTAGAAACAAAGCGGAAAGTGTTTTTTGGTCTACGTATGCTCTTTGTCATGCGATCTCGACAAATTAGAAACAAAAAAAAACTTGCGTTTTCCGAGTAAGCTAATCGAGATCTAACCCTTGTTTTCGAGAAGCAAAAGAAAATTTCAGCATGAACACATGAAAAGAGTTTTTTTAGCACACACTTCAAGCCCGTCTTCCACGACAACAACAACAACTACAACACCTCCCATCCTCCTGAAGATTATAATGTGTTTTGCACTAGCTCGCTTGGTTAAAAGTTGTTTTACTTAGTAAGAGGTCTTGAGTTCAAGTCTTTTTTTTATTACTTCTTGGAATAGTTCATGCATTCATTGTAAAGTGTATTTCACTTAAATTATAAAAGTGAATCACTATAAAGTAGCTTTAATATTTATTTTTTAGTTACTTTTTGCATGCAACTTTAATTTACAAAGTAACTTCATTGTAAAAATGATTCTCGCTTATTCTATAAAAGTGGGTCACTTCATAAGCAACTTACTTGTAAAGTGAGGTTATAGGAAAGTTAGTGAAGGAGGGGCATCACCATGTGGACCGACTTCTACTTGCCACATGGATCTTTGGTTACCGTTTATGCCTTTTTTCAAAAGGGCATAACTTTCACATCCAAAGTCTGTTTTCAGTACCGTTTTTTTTAAACAACCTATTTTTTCAATAGCTTTCCATCCAGACCATTAGTTTCAAGTTTTAAATCCATATTCTCTGCATATTCAATATGGTTTCTCCCAGTGGCCCGCAGGGGTGTAGATTGATTGGCAAGTGTCATGTAAATGGAAGGAAATGTAAAAAGGAGGTCTCAAGTTCGATTCTCACCCCGATTTACCCGTGGCCCATGCTTGTGGGCTGTGTGGACGCACCTGGAGGTTATAGAGGTAGCAGACGAGAATTGACCCCGTGTCACGTGAGTACAAGAACCGCGAGTTGCCGATTCCGCCAGTCACAAAAAAAATGGCTTCTCCCAGTGATCTTTTGCTTACCAATACCAACTACTTCTCATGGAAATCCCATATGGAAGATGTATTAAGAAGTAAAAGATTGCACCAAATTACCATGGGAAAAGAACAAGAACCCACTGATGATGAAAAGAAAGCCAAATGGGCTAATAAGAATGACGCAACACGTGGACTAATCGAAATGTCCATCTCTCCTGATTTAAGGTTTCACCTTCAAGGAATTGATGACCCCAATGAAGCTTGGGAAAACCTTGAAGTTGTGTTTGGAAAGCACAATATTATTCAAGCACACCAAATAGAAAACCAATTAATGTTAGGATATTTAAACACTTAAGAGTTAGTTAAGATCTACTTGATCTAATGTGTTGTTAGGTAAAAGTGTGTTTCTTTAGTATGCATTTGGAGTTTGGAAATCCGATGGTCACGATATGTTCTTGCATTAATAAACTGCTCCAAGTGGTCGCGTTGGTTGGGGCCGTCGATGTTTCCCCGTAGGCGTTTTACCATGTCAAAAATCGATGTGTTGATCTTTGATCTGGTTGTGTGAGCAGTTACTGAACGTGTCCGTCCTCTGTTGGAATACATGTGTTGTCGAACATGGTATGTATGTTTGAAGACCTGCTCCTGTTGTAGATCGAGATCGTAAAGCCGAGTTGCCTCATCTCAATTTTCCGTCATTTTTGTACATTTCTAGGCTGAGAGGAATGTTTCATTGCGTTTGGAACGCTCGTTTCAGTCAGGAACACTTTTTGTTTCACTCGAAAAGATTTATGTTTGCCCAAAATACGACCATTTCAATCAAATCCGGAGGTATAAAGCCTGAATACGCATTTTTTAAAATTTTGCAGAGTATTATTTTGGTTTTATTTCGGTTTTATATTATTTATTTTCGGGTTGCTACTCTTTTAGATCTATGTATGCTCTTTGCCGCGTGCCCTGTGCGATCTTGGCAAATCAGAAACAAATAGGAAAAAGTGCATCTTCCGGGTAAGCTAACCGAGATCTAACCCTTGTCATCAAGAAGCGAAATCTTTTTCTTGTGTGAAAAGAGTTTTTTTTAGCACGCTCTCCAAGGCCGTCTTCCACAACAACAACAACACCCCCAATCGTCTTGCTAAACAATACAATATGTTTTGCTAGACCATTTGGTTAAAAGGTGTCTTATTAAGTAAGAGGTCGTGAGTTCAAGTCTCTATTTTTGTTACTTTTTTCGAAAAAGTTCATGCTAAAACTGTAAAGTGTATTTCACTTCAAGTATAAAAGTGAATCACTATAAGTAGCTTTAATATTTTATTTTAGAGTTATTTATTTTGCATGCAACTTTTCTTTTATAAAGTAACTTCATTGTAAAAGTGATCCCCGGTTCTCTTTATAAAAATGGGTCACTTCATAAAGCAACTTACACCACCACGTGGTCCTCTGGTTACCGTTTATGCCTTTTTTTAAAATGGCATAACTCTCACATCCGAAGTCCGTTTTCAGTGCCGTTTTTTTTAAAACCACCTAATTTTTCGAGATCTTTCCATCCAGATCATCAGTTCCAGTTTTTAAATCCATATTATCTGCATATTTAATATGGCTTCTACAAGTAATCTCTTGCTTACCAGCACCAACTACTTCCAATGGAAATCCCATATTGATGATTTATTAATAAGTAAAGGCTTGTACCGGATTACCTTGGGAAAGGAAACAGCACCCATTGATGCTAATAAGAAAGTCAAATGGGATAATAGGAATAACAAAGTATGTGGATTAATCGAAATGTCCATCTTGTAAAATTTCAGACCACACACAGTTTCAAGTCTCGCTGATTTTTCAGCCAATGTTTAATGCCCAAATCTAGTTTTATGACAGCCAATTAAACTCAACATATAATGAAATTTTCAGAACTGAAACAAGAGGATTCAAAACAATATTTAATGCAGAAATAAAACCATATCAACAGCACATAACTCAGAAAATTTAACACAGTGATTTTTGGTCTAACAGCGACCCTAGAAAAAATCACAAGGGGAAAACCAGTGAGAGGAATTTTTTAATATTTCTGAGCTTCAGAGAAAATCTTTTACATCATATTCATCTTCAGAAATTTATTGACAAACTTATCTCGAAAACCGTGCCAAGTCTTCACACAAAAACTAATCCAAACTCCTCAAAATTCGTGCCAGAATTTCCTACACACATGTACAGGTCTACTCCTGGTTTTTTGTGCCTCTTCCTTGTTGTATGTCTGCCTCGAAATCTGTGCCAACTGCTATAACCCAAATCTGGGCATTAAATGTTGTACGGTCACCTTGGAAAATGTGCCAAAACCACCTAGAAAATACCACAAAACTTTTCCTCGAATTTTGTGCAAGAAAAACAGTCATACAAACCATACGAAATCCATACAATACGACATGTTCAACCTAATTGTACTTTCCTCGATTTTCGTGCCACTTTTTTGTTGTACGGACACCCGAAAATCCGTATAGTACAGCCTCCTTTCTGAATTGTACTTCACCTCGATTTTTGTGCCTGCTTTAATGTTGTACGACCTTCTCAATCCATACAGTACAGCCTGCAATAAATGTTGTAGCTTTGCCTTGAAGTGTGTGTTAGTTTGCTACCTCAAAATGCGTGCCCTAACTCTACAAAAATGGCTTCTTTCCTCAAACTCAAATTTCTGCTCTCTTGCTCTCTCAAAAATGTTTCATTTACCCAAGAATGGGTGCGCCCTCCTACCCTAGTCGACCTCATGAGGGAACCTCAAGAGTCATCTCATCCAACGGTTGAGATTAGATGAGATCAACGGTGGAGATAAAATCACTTTAGTCACCCACTGTCCCTAAGTCTCAAAAAGTCACCTTTTAATTTGTCTCTCACAAATTAAATGACTAGGGTCCACATTCGACACTTTCTCACCACTTAGGCACCTAGGTGATGAGAAACACTTGCCTAGGTACTTTTTAATTATTTTTTACCGAGGAAAGTGTTACTCACCACTCCAAGCTTGTCCCTAAAAAATACAAACTTGCCTTTGCCCAAGGCTTTGTTGGGTATGTCTACAACCTGCTCATCTGTAGATATGTACTGTAACTCAATTGCTCCTCTCTGAACATAATCACAGATGAAGTGATAACGAATCTCAATATGCTTAGACCTGTCATGAAATACTGGATTCTCTGAGAGTTTAATGCAACTCTGAATGTCACAGTAAATCAAAGTAGGCCTCAACTGCACACCAAACAATCCCACCAGCAACTTGAGAAGCCTCACAACTGGCCTGACTGGCAGCCATATACTCAGCCTCTACAGAACTCAAAGCCACTGACTTTTGCTTCCGACTTAACCAAGACACCACTGTTGAGCCCAATCTGAAACAACACCCAGAAGTACTCTTCCAGTCACTGACACATCCTGCCCAATCTGAATCTGTATAGCCCACCAGACGAACTCCATCCCCTCTCTGATAGTCCAAACCATAATCTACCGTATCACAAAGATACCTGAGCACATGTTTTGTTGCCACCTAGTGCACTCTCCTAGGCTCCACCATGAACTGATTGAGAGTGTTGACAGCAAAACAAATATATGGCCTGGTATTGACCAAATACATCAAAGAACCGATCAACTGACGATATAAAGTGGAATCTACCAACTGTGACTCAGAAGCATGAAGCTTCTTCCAGTTGGTAATCATGGGAGTGATCATGGGCCTACAATCCTCCATCTAGAATCTCCTCATAATGTCACACACATACTTCCCCTGTCCCAGGAAGATGTGTCCAAGCTCCTGCCAAACCTCCAATCCCAAAAAATAGTGCATCGGTCCAATATCAGTGATCTCAAACTATGAAGCAAGGCTCACCTTGCAGCTAGTGATAAGTCTCTCTGCCCCTGTAATGAAAAGATCATCCACATATAGCAAGAGTATGAGAGGATCCTCTCCAACCACAATGAAGTATAGGTTGGGATCCGCCTCACTCTTCTCAAAGCCCAACTACTGCAAATAGGCATCAATCCTCGAATACCAAGCTCTCGAAGCTTGTTTCATCCCATACAATACCTTCTTCAGTCTACACACATGAGAATCTCTCCCATGCACCTCAAAGCCCAATGGTTGCTCAATATACACCTCCTCTTGTATTAGACCATTCAGAAATGCGGTCTTCACATCCATCTGGTGGATCTTCCAACCCATCTCTGCTGCAATGGAGATCGTTGACCTGATCAAGGTATATCTAACAACTGGTGCGAAGGTCTCATCATAAGCAACTCCCTCAACCTATGAGAACCTCCGAGCCACAAAGCGAGCTTTGTACTTCTCAATGCTGCCATCAGCAGCATACTTGAGTTTATAGAGCCACCTGGAAGTCACCACTGACTTCCCCTCAGGTCTAGGAACAATTTCCTAAACATCATTCTTCATGATGGAATTGTACTCTTCCATCATGGCATCTCCCCAAACCTGTCTACCAGTAGCCTCCTCAAAAGTGGAAGGCTCAGACTCCCTGATACTGCTCACCATCGTAATGTAGCTGCAAAATCTCTCGGGAGGTTTACTCTCCCTCACAGCCTGCCTGGGATTCCCCACTGAACCTTGTGCCTCCCTCAACGTATCCTGAAGCCACTTGGGCTTCCTCCTCTCTGAAGTAGTGTCCCGTGGAGGGGACTCTCCTTGCTCAACCCCATCTCTTGAAGACTGTGATCCTAAAGTAGAATCTGGAGAACTCGATCTTGAAACCTGTGGACCAATAACCTGTGATCCTGACATCTATGGCCCTGTCACCTGTGGACCAGTCGTCACCGAAACTGGTGGCCCCGAACTCTGTGTCACTAAAGTCTGTTGCAGACTCACCTGAATATGATGTGATGACTGCTCACCTCTCTCTGTCCCTCGTGACTTGCTAAAGGCTCCATCCTCCTCAAGATTGTCTTCCTCAAGGAAGGAATGTATATACGGAAAGCCTTTGAAGTCTCGTTATACCCAACAAAGATCCCTCTCTCTGTCGTGGGTTCTAGCTTTGTCCTCTTCCCAGAAGGGACAAGTGAATTTGTAAGGCACCCAAAAATTTGAAAGTGCCCCACCTCAGACTTCTTCCCAAAGAAAGCCTCCTCAGGAATCATACTCCCCATTACCCTGTGTGGACTCTTGTTTTGCAGATAAACTGTAGCATGCCTCGGCCCAAAGAAATAATGGAAGCCCCTAATCATGTATCATGGCTCTCGCAACCCCAACTATGGCCTTGTTCTTCCTCTCAGCAACCCCATTCTGTTGTGGGTTGTAAGGAACAGTTAACTCTCTCCTGATGCCCTCTCTTGCACAAAAGTCCATGAAGTCCTTGGAGGTATACTCACCCCCATTGTCTGTGCTCAGAACTCTAATTTTCTTCCCAATCTGGTTCTCCACAAGAGCTTTGAACTCTTGGAACCGATTGAAGACCTGTCCTTTGGTCTTCATGAAGAAAATCCAAGACTTCCGTGAGAAGTCATCAATGAATATAACATAGTATAAACAACCAGTCAACAATGCCGAAGACATTGGGCCACATACATCAGAATGAATAAGATCAAGAATACCTGTTGCTCTACTGTCACTGTTAGGAAAAGCAGTCTTGGTGTACTTTCCCAAAGCACACCCCTTGGACAAGTCCTAGTGCTCTGTACTGAAATCTGGAACTCCAGTCACTATCTCCCTCAATACCCTCAAAGCCCCATGGTGCAAATGTGCCATCCTCCTGTGCCATAGCTCACATAGATCATTGTTGCTGGTAGAATGAAATAATGATCTCGTTGGTTGGAACATGAGCTTGTACAGCTGCTCATGTCGAGTCCCAATAACTTTGGCCGAAGTGATATTGGACCCCTTGGGGAAAAAGAGCACCTGCCCATCACGGAACAACACCTCATAGCCCCTCTCCTCAATAGTAGAAACTGAAACTAAGTTCTTCAAGCGAGGAACATATAGTACCTCTCTCAACAACATGGGAGGTAAAGACTCACTCTGAAATAATACAGTCCCACTACCAACTGCCTTGACCACCCGATCATCTCCAAGCACTACCTCAACATCACCAATCTGAGTAAGATTTGTCAAGTGCTCACGAACACCTGTCATATGGCGGGAGGCACCACTGTCAATATACCACATATCAGAATGAGTGGTCCTAGTGGAAAGACACACAACTAAGGAAAAATCCATATCAAACTTGGCGGAGAACTCCTCCATCGTTGTTGAAGTTGTTGTCTGCTTCTTCTTCTT
>ML789936.1:275773-309507 GCA_009831015.1 Picea engelmannii | reverse complement strand
GTATATGCCACAGCAAAATGGTGTTGCCGAAAGAAAGAATTGCACATTAAAAGAAATGGATAATTATATCATCCAATCTCAGGGATTAAGTCTCCATTATTGGGCGAAAGCCATCAATTGTGCAAATTACATAGTAAATTGCACTCCCACAAAGGCTCTAAAATATATAACCTCGGAAGAAGCATGGAATAAAATTAAGCCAGATGTCAGCCACTTTCATGTATTTGGTAGTGTAGCCTGGGCTCACATTCTTGATGAGAAAAGGAAAGCTTTACAGCCTAAAAGTGAGAAGTGTATTTTTTGTTGGATATTCTGAAGATGTCAAAGGTTACAGACTTCTTCAACCTCATTCCAATGAAATTATTTGATGTTAAATTTGATGGAAATCTCTTGGCCTACGAGCCTAATTCGACGTTTGTGCCATCTTCGGCATTTGTGCCATCTTTTATTCCTATTCTTTCTTCCTCTTCAAATGATGACAATGAGGATGAAAATACAGCTCTGCCTGCTCACCTTCCTCTAGATGAGTCCATTGAACATGAACCTGCACCAGCACCATCACTTTCAAGATGGGCCCGTTCAACACGAGAAGCAGCTAGTGATATTGCCAGTGATCCTTCAGATCATCGTCGAACACATTCTCAGTTCCAACGAGCCTCTTCTCTTTTGGCTCAAGTTCTAGACACTCATGACCCAGACACATTTGCAGAAGCTTCATGTCATTCAGATTGCGACACAGCAATGAATGATGAGTATCGCTCTTTAACAGCAAACGATACTTTGGATCTTGTACCTCTTCCGAAAGAAAGAAAACTTGTCAGATGTAAATGGGTGTATACAACTAAGTATGCATCAGATGGAAGTGTTGAAAGACACAAGGCCCGGTTAGTTGCCAAAGGGTTCTCTCAAGTTGAAGGCATTGACTATAATGAAACCTTCGATCTCGTAGCCAAAATGAATTCCATTCGCCTTGTTCTAGCCCTTGCTGCCTCACATAAATGGTAGGTCCATCAGATGGATGTTAAATCCACCCTCTTGCATGGGGATTTGCAAGAAGAAATCTACATGGAACAACCTCCTGGCTATGTCTAGAATGACTCGAGCCTTGTTTATCGCCTTAAGAAATCTCTTTATGGTCTTAAACAAGCTCCTCGAGCTTGGTATGCCAAAATGGATAGTTTTCTTCTTGACATTGACTTTTCTAGATGCCATTATGACCCTAACGTCTATACCAAGAAAGTAGGAAGCCATCTTATAATACTTGTTCTTTATGTTGATGACCTTATCCTCACTAGTGGTGACCCTAAACTTTTAACCCATGTGAAACCCAGCCTCAAAAAGAAATTTGAAATGACAGACTTAAGCTATTTGCATTATTTCCTTGGCCTCCAAGTATGGCAAACCAAGGAAGGAATCTTTCTTTCCCAATCTAAGTATGCTTGTGACCTTCGTCGCTTTCACATGGACAATTCTAAACTAGCCCCTTTTCCCTTCCAGTCTGGAGTCAAACTTGTTGTCGCTTGTACTACTCCCGAAGTCAATGCCACTTTGTACTATCAGTTAGTTGGTAGCCTCTTATATTTGACTCATATCTGACCTAATATTTCCTTTGTTGGTCTTGTTTCCCGGTATATGAAAACATCCCATGAAAGCCATTGGAAAGCCACTAAAAGGATACTTCGATATGTCCAGGTTACAGTTCAGTTTGGGATACATTACAGTTCAGGGGCGGGGGCTCCTTTGTTGGTTGGTTTCACTGATTAAGATTGGGTTGATGAACCTGATGACAAAAATTCTACCACAAGTTATGTTTTCAGCCTTTGTTCTGGAATTGTCACTTGGGCTTTGTAAGAACTAACAGGCTATTGTTCTTTCTTCAACAGAAGCAGAGTATCGAGCAGCAGTTAATGCAAGTCAAGAAGCCTTGTGGCTTCGACAGATCCTTTCAGAGTTTGGATTCCAGCAGTAACATCCGACCACCCTCTGGTGAGACAATCAAAGTGTCATCAAGCTCGCCAAAGATCCAGTTCAACATCAATGCAGCAAACACATCGAGCTACACATGCACTTCATCAAAAAGCTCATTCATGATTTGAGTTATTGAAGTGCTCTTTTGTCGTACGGAAGATAAAATTGCAAACATTTTCACAAAGTCTCTTACAGAAGTGAAGTTTTCAAAACTTCGATCAATGTTAGGAGTTCAGGAATTTGTCATTAAGGGGGGATAGGCTCTAATGTCTCCTTCCTTCTCCTATTGTGTCGTCTTTGTAAATCCTTCAATCCTATCCCAAGTTGTTCTTCTAGGGGGATGTTAGGATATTTAAACACTTAGGAGTTAATTAAGATCAACTTGGTCTAATGTGTCATTAGGTTAAAGTGTGTTTCTTTAGTATGCATTTATAATCCAACAGTCACGATATGTTCTCGACATAGAGTGATCTGACCGCTCATATTCTCCTCGATCTTAATGGCTACAATGATCTGTGGCTTAACATCCAATTGGTCCATGATCTCTATTTAAAGAGCATGGAGGGTCATTTGATGATGATTGATTGTGATAAACTCTCTGTAATATATTTTCTTTTGCATTAATAAATTGCCTCAAGTGGCCACACGTTCGATGGGGTTGTGGATGTTTCCCCATGGGGGTTTTACCACATACAAACATCGATGTGTTGATCTTTGATCTCGTTGTGTGAGTGGTTATTGAAGGTGTTCGTCCTCTATTGGAATACCTTGTGTTGTCAAACAGCTTCACACCAATGAATGTCTCCTCTTGTGTCTTGTCCTCCAAGATCTTATGAGGACAACGATTCTAGATGTAGACTGATGTGTTACATGCCTTTGCCCAAAGAAACATGGGCAAGTCCTGGTCATGTATCATGGCCTTAGCAACCCCCATGATGGATCAATTCTTCCTCTCTACAACCCCATTCTTTTGTAGATTGTATGGAATTGTCAGCTCCCTCTTGATTCCTACCTCCTTGCAAAAACCCTAGAACTCCTTGAAGGTATACTCTCCCACATTGTCCGATCTCAAGACTTTGATCTTCTTCCCTATCTGGTTTTCAAATAGAGCTTTGAGCTCTTGAAACCTGTTAAGAACCTCATCCTTAGTCTTTAAAAAGTAGATCCAAGTCTTGCGAGAGAAATCATCAATAAAGGAAACATAATGCATGCTTCGTGTTATTGACGCTACGGACATCGGTCCACAAACATCCGAATGTACTAGGTTCTAAAATACTCTTACACCTATGCTCGTTGCTTGGGAAAGCAGCCTTGGCATGCTTGCCAAGTGTGCATCCTTTGCATACACCATGCTATTCAAAACTGAACTTTGGAAGACCAGTGACTATCAAGCTCGCCAAAGATCAAGTTCAACATCAGCGCAGCAAACACATCAAGCTACACATGCACTTCATCAAAAAGCTCATTTGTGATTCGAGTTATTGAAGTGCTCTTTTGCCCTACAAAAGATAAAGTTGCAAACATTTTCACAAAGTCTCTTACAAAAGCGAAGTTTTCAAAACTTCGATCAATGTTAGGAGTTCAGGAAGTTGTCATTAAGGGGGGATAGGCTCTAATGCCTCCTTCCTTCTCCTATTGTATCTCCTTTGTAAATCCTTCAATCCTATCCCAAGTTGTTCATCTAGAGGGATGTTACGATATTTAGACACTTAGGAGTTAATTAAGATCAACTTGGTCTAATGTGTCGTTATGTTAAAGTATGTTTCTTTAGTATGCATTTATAATCCAATGGTCACGATATGTTCCCGACATAGAGTGATCTGACCGCTCATATTCTCCTTGATCTTAATGGATACAATGATTTGTGGCTTAACACCCAATTGGTCCATGATCTCTATTTAAAGAGCATGGAGGGTCATTTCATGATGATTGATTGTGATAAACTCTCTGTAATATATTTGCTTTTGCATTAATAAATTGCCTCAAGTGGCAACGTTCGTTGGGGCCATGGATGTTTCCCCATGGGGGTTTTACCACGTACAAACATCGATGTTTTGATCTCTAATCTGATTGTGTGAGTGGTTATTGAAGGCAATCGTCCTCTATTGGAATACCATGTGTTGTCAAACAACTTCACACCAATGAATGCCTCCTATAGTGTCTTGTCCTCCAAGATCTTATGAGGACAACGATTCTAGATGTAGGTTGATGTATTACATGCCTTTGCCCAAAGAAACATGGGCAAGTCCTGGTCATGTATCATGGCCTTAGCAACCCCCATGATGGATCAATTCTTCCTCCCTACAACCACATTCTTCTATAGATTGTATGGAGTTGTCAACTCCCTCTTGATTCCTACCTCCTTGCAAAAACCCTCGAACTCCTTGAAGGTATACTCTCCCCCATTGTCTGTTCTCAAGACTTTGATCTTCTTCCCCGTTTGGTTTTCAAATAGAGCTTTGAGCTCTTGAAACCTGTCAAGAACCTCATCCTTAGTCTTTAAAAAGTAGATCCAAGTCTTGCGAGAGAAACCATCAATAAAGGAAACATAATACATGCTTCCTGTTATTGACGCTACTGACATCAGTCCACAAACATCTGAATGTAGGTCTAAAATCCCTTTACACCTATGCTTGTTGCTTGGGAAAGCAGCCTTGGCATGCTTGCCAAGTGTGCATCCTTTGCATACACCATGCTACTCAACACTGAACTTTGGAAGACCAGTGACTATCTCCCTCAGAATAGGCAACACCTTGTGATGCAGGTGCCCCATCCTCTTGTGCCACAACTCGCACAAGTTGTCATTTTTATGCACCAAGGCTCGAAGAGGTTCACCCCGCAACCTCTACAAACTACCTTCTCTAACCCATATTACTTGAATTGTATCTGGGCTAGAATCCTTCGACCTGATGAGGACTTGCTAGTTCTTGAACTCAACTGCAAAGCCCTTATCCTCCATGACTAAAACTGAAAGCAAATTCTTCCTAAGACTTGGACAAGACATCGTCAAAATATATAGAATTACCTAACTCGAACTAGAAGGTTATGGTACCAACTTCTACTATTAAGTACATGGCATCATCACCAAGCTCAACCTGTACTCCTAAGTCTTGCTTCTTCAAACTAGAAACAACTATCGCGCTGACGTCATATGTCAAGATGCCCCACTATCCACATACCACGCATTCTTTGGAATTGCGCTAGTAGAAAGACAAGATACCAACGAGAAATCCTTCTCGAACTTGGCAGCAAACTCAGTCATCTGAGTTTCTGCATACGTTGCTACCTATTTCTGTTGTTGCTTCCCTTTACCCTTTTTCTTATTTGGACACTATGATGCAGAATGACCGTGCTTATGACAACTGAAGCACTGGATTTTACTCAAGTCCTTTCTTGGCTGTGAGGTTGACTCCTCACTCTTTCCCATACCCTCGCTGGGTCCTTTACCTATGCCCTTATTTCACTGACCAAATAGAGCTAGATTCTCTTCACCATCCTTCTTGTCGGCCTTTGATTCCATCTAAGTCTCCTCTTGGATACAGTGATCCCAAAGCCTCTCAAAGTTAGGAATGTTTTCCCGAGCGCAAATACCTTTGACAAATGGTTCCCATGAAGTTGGGAATCCATTCAGCGCCACATTCACTAGCTTTGTATCTTCAACCTTTTCCCCAACTGCTACAAGTTGATCACGAATCTATGTGATCTTCATAAGGTAATTGGTGATTGTGTTTGATCTGGTCATCACTATGGATCTAAGTTTGTTTCGCAATATCATCTTCATGTTTATGTTCTGACTCTGGTAGAGACTAACCAAGCCATTGAACATCTCAGAGACATGAGGGATCAAATGATCATTTATGGCATCCAAGATCATCCACTTGGCCTTCACTACCCTCTTGTTGTGAGCTACCAACTCCTACAGATCTGTAGGCGGAGTAGCAACATTCTTGACAATATCCCAGAGATCGTTCTCTTCTAGTAAGATTGTAAGCCTCACCTTCCAATTCGAGGCACCATCCAATCTATCCTCAAACCTAAAGGCTATTTGATGCCATTTCTGAGATCTACTACACAAACTCCCAAATCTGAAAATTAGTTTTTGGAACCCTCTCATTGTTGGTCCTTCTTCCCTACAATTGATTTACCGCTGCAAATCTTAGAGAATCTTAATCAAAGAAATAAGCTGTAATACCATGCAAAAAATTTCCAAGCCCTAGGTGAGTAAAGTCCTTATGATCTCAATCAAACAAATAGATTGTTGAATTTAAATATTGCAGAAATAAATTAAAGACCATAGTATTCATCACACATTAGCTGGAAATCAAATAGCGGAAGCATAAAAATTAATTTCACACATACAACGGCAATTACTCCTTCAAATCTAGTTTTTCATTCCTTCAAAAAACTTACAAGGAAACCTCCACAAGCTGTCCAAAAAACAGCACTGCATGGGTACCGGAAAACACCTCATGTTGAGCAGAACAATCCGTTGGGTAAGTACAACCTATTGTATTGATGTACGACCTGTCCGTAAGGACCGTATGGACATTGATATGGCTTTGTCCGTACCACTATACAGACTTCCATACTGTTATACAGAACTGTTCCATACAACTGTATGGACTTGCACGAGATTGCATGTTGTTGAAAGCTTTCTACCTACAATTTTTCCCTCTCTGTCGTTCAACTTGCTAAACTGCTCAAGTGTTCTTGTGTGTATTTTAACTCTCTATCTTGATTTGTCTTTATAGCTTTTGCTGAGACCAAAACCCTAATCAATTTTTGATATTACTCCTAGTCTAAGTCATGCATGCATAAAATACACTTTTTAGACTCAACTGCTAAAAATAAGACTTTCACTTTTTAACTAAAGTGAATTACAAAATAGAATCACTTTTGCAAAAATAGAATCACTTTTCAAAAATAGAATCACTTTTCAAAAATAACTTTCTCGAAAATATCTCGAGCTAATTACTGTCTGACCTATAATTCTCAACAAGAGCTAGATCCTCCATCAGATTAGTTTCTATCAAACGAGGCTCCTCTTTTTCACCTTGGGGACTTGGAGAACCTTGAGGATCAAGCAACCCAAAACATAGGAGAAACTACTTAGTTTTTTTACTATTTCGTGTTTAATATTTAGTTAACTTTTATAAACAGGGGCTTCCAGTTCCTACTTTTGATACTTTTTGGACTCATATCATATATGAGATACCTATTGATCCATAAAATTTTGGACATCTATCGATATTGTGCATTGTATGGACATGGCTTGATATCATGAAAATTACTTTTTAAATTCAAAATGTGTATATCTTTATTTTTTGTACTTGACGAGCTTTTCCCGATTTATTCCCGATCCAAATCAAACTCTTCGCTCTTATGCCTCACCATGTCTTTGTCGATGCTAAGCTAAGCCACATGGTTCGAGTTCGAGTTCAGGTTCGACAACGATTAAGTTCGGTTTGAATTTGAATTTTTCAATGAGGTTGGGATGAGGTTCACCATTAAGTTCATCTATATACATTTTCAAAAAATATATTAAAAAATTATACTAACTTTAAAATGAAATATAACACAAAATAGTAAGAAAACAACATCAATAAACATAAAAAAATGTTATAATGGTCATGGGTATTACAAGGATAGATCACGAGCTTGAGTTGTGACACAAGGTTACGATCTTGAGCTATGGACTCAGTCAACGGCCACGAGGTTCAAAGAAACTCAACAAAACTCAAAAAAAGATTAGGTTTGTTGAATTTAGAACCTCAGGGTTAAAGTTCAATGAACCCTATGACATAGATTCTGAATATGGTGACTTTGATCTACTCAACAATATTCTCGTAAGGATGCTTGGCTACCAATTTTACGTCTAAGAATACATTGATTTGTAACCCTTCTAACTTCATTCACTCAATGTTTGCTCATTTTGCTACTTTTTACTTTCATTTCATGGTTGACCTTCCATAAATTTTGATTTCCATTGCGGACTTTCCGGACTTTTCAATTAGGGAGTTTATTTTCCCTCTGTCATTGGAGTGCCCACATTTTAACTCACTTTTTCACACAAAAGAACCTCTCGTGATGGCCCTTCAAACAAATATATATATACACACACACACACACACACACACACACAGCTGCTCTTTAAATTTGATCGTTGCTTGAATGCACACACTTCTCAATTTTACCATGATGTGTAGAAAGAGAGTGTATAACATATGTATGTTTGTATGTATTTATGAAATTTAGTGTTACATTTATCATCGATATATCACCAATATCGCAATATATCACGCAATTTACCCTAATCAAATATTATCAACACAAAATATTGTGATATTTTCATCAACTGAAAATATCACAATATTTTCAGTACATGTGACGAGTCAATGGAAAGTATCAACCTGTCGACGCCAAACATGCTTTAAAACTAGAAATTCAGTTTTTCCCCTCATTTTGTAAAAGAGAGAGAGTGGATTGAGCTCTGAGGAATTTGTTATCATTTTCCATCGAGCAAACAAGGGGAAATTCGATGTTTTTGTTAAATTTGGCAGCATCGACAGTCATTCTCCAATGAGAGACCATACGGGCCACCCTAAGGCTAGCCAAGGAGATTTGGAGAATCAACCAATTTTGTGAGGTATTGACAAAATCCAGGGGGAACGTACAACCTATGTGAGCATAGACAGTCTAGTGCAAAAGTCGGGGGGAACATACAACCTCTGTGAGCATAGACAGACTAGTGCAAAAGTCAAGGGGAATGTACAACCTCTATGAGCCTAGTCAAGCTTTGTGAGCCATGAACAAAAGTCAAGGCATCTAGCAAATGTTAGGTTGAACGTAAAATTCCTATGAGCTAGAAACAAAGGATCTTCCTGATATTGCAAATGATGTAATGTATTTATCTAGTGCGTTGGCACGTGTAACACCTTCCACCATGAAGAAATTCGAATTGCTTTGTAAAGAGTCAAGTTGTAAAAAGTCAAAGTTGCATGTCTAGGTCAAAGTCAAAGTTGTCAAGTTTGTTGCATGTTGCATGCATGCCTAGTTGCATGTTGCATGTTGCATGCATGTCTAGTTGCATTCCATGCATGCATGTCATTTGCATGTTAAGGAGTTCACATGCATCTCATGTCAAGGGCAGTTCAGTTCTAATTTTGACTGCTGAGTTAATGGTCAGTTCTAATTCTGATGGCTGAGTTAACTTCAGCATGCATTCACTTAGGTTATTTCAAGCATCTCCTCTCTACCTCTCCACTCCTATTTAAGCAAGAGGTCGACCCTTTCTTCTACACAATTGTTATGCAGTGTATGAGTGAGGAAGAAGAGTGACATATCAGTCCATAACAGAGTGATAACAGGTGTGTATCAGTTCAGCTTAAAGGCAACCATATCAGTCCAATAACAGGCTGCTATAACAATCAATAAAGGCAGCCATATCAGTCCAATAACAGACTGCTATAACAATCAATAAGGATTGCCATATCAGTCTAATAACAGGCAGCTATAACAGTCAAATAAAGGGAAGCATATCAGTCCAAGAAAGTAGCGAGGTACACCTTCAAGTCTGGTCTATAACAGAGTTTATAACAGCAAGGTTTCTCAGTAGTCTACAGTCAGGTTAAAGTCATTGGCAAGCTCTTTAAGAGCAGAGTATTCATGGTGGATATTTTATAAGTGGTCATACTTTATTAATGCAATAAAAGGAGATTGTTAGCTGGGGTTTCTCTCCCTGTATAGGGTTTCCCCAGGGTACATGTGTTGAGATCTTGCATGCTGGTAAATTCTTATGATTATTGTTGCTCTGGTTTATGAATGATGTTAAACTAAGCTCAAAGTACAGTCAGAATTTAAAGAAATACTTTCATTTTTAAATCAAGCTCATAAATTAACAATTTTCATTGCCATTAGCCAAGCTATTATGAAGTGGGATTGAATCTGATCTAAGATATCCATATTCCCAGGTATGTACAAAATTTTATGCATGAATTTTCTTTCTTTTTCAAGATTTAGTATAGGGTTTGCAATGTCAATTAGACATACCTCTTCTGGTTTTTTTTTAATGGGAGATTTAACCTTATCTAGCTCTAATTTTATAATTAAAATGTTCTTTTGTGTCATTTCCCATTTTTGTTTTGTGCCATAGGTTTAATTAGTGCCCGACAAAATGGCAAAGCCATTGGACCCATTATGGGAGTATGGTCCCAAATTGAAGCTCATAATTGACAGAGGCTAAGGTGCAAGTTATGCAAAAAGAAAATATTTGGCAGAATCAACCGCTTGAAATACTACCTTGCCAAAATCTCAGGGCATGAAGTGGATATTTCCTATTTCATCTACCCTAGAAATTGTCCATATTGCAAATCAATCAATTCTTGGAAATGCTAGGAAGAGCGATGAGAAGGAAGAATTGAGCCTCAAACTTACAGCTAGACCAGAAGCAAGAAGCATGGGAACCACAAGCTTCTCAAGGGCAGGGGAAACCTAATCCTCGTCAACACCTTCCACGATGCCCCCAACATCCTTACCTTTCTCTTTGTCGAGGTCAGTGACTAGGGGACAACCTTCTCTTAGGTGAATACTTAAAACAATGGGAAAGCAAGAGGCCAACAAGTTTTTGGCCAAATATTTTCTATGGAGAGACATTCCTTTCAACATTTCCATTGCTATTGTTGGCCCAGGGTACAAAGGCCCTTCCTAAAATGAGTTGAGAGGGCCTCTCCTTCAAGGGGAAAAGATCGATTGCACACAGAGATTGGCTAAGCTTAGGGAATCATGGTGTTAGAATATTGTGCTTGTTTAACCATAGACAATATCACAAAATTGTCACCCAACCATAGGCACGCAGCCACCCTCGAGCACCGTAACCTTTGACAAATAGAATGATTCTAGAAGCAGCATAGACCCTACAGATAACCAAGAGAGAGAGAGAGAGCACCTTTCTCCAAAGGTAGTGCACCAAGCAGAAAGTCCCAAACCACAAACCAAGACCAGTACCCAACTGTAGTCGTTGCAGCTGCACTCTTCCTCTAGACTTGCACACCACTTTCTTGAGTTTCTATGTGTTTCCAAATGAGCTCAAGCGCCTTCTATTTATACTAATCTGGCCAGGTGAACATGTGTCTCTTCAAGCAAGGCCGACCTGTCATTTTCTGCATATAATACTTCAATATTACTTATTCTGCTAAGCCGACTTGTCTTGCAGGGTTTTCACACATCTGTTTAGGTTTTCTCTTGCTTCCAGAATATTTTATTCTAGTCAAAGGTTTATCCATAGAGGTTAATACCTCCCGCAACTACCAAAACATCAACACTCCCTCTTAGCTAGGGAGGTATTTAACCATGATGTTCCCTCCTGATCTTCATAGCCTTGCTCGCTATGCCATGATCCTCTTGGCATGGTTATGCAAACCATGTTATTGGTAGCATCATTACGTCACACATGGCTACACCCATGTGGAATTGTCAATCTTGTCTAGGGGCCACAACCCACTAGAGAACACTAGAGCTATATCTCGTAGTGTGTGTCACCATCATTGTCATGGGCTACATCTGCATGACGTGCTCATCCATGGCTACACCCATGTCGTGAGTATCATCATTACTATCATCATTATTCATCCATCTCACATGGCATGGGCAAGACCTTCATGGTCTTGCAAACTGGTAGCATCACCAGAGCTACACAAGCTATCTCATGATCACCCAGATCATATTACGAGCAACACCATCACAGCCATACAGGTTCTCGACTACACCACTAGCGTATCAGACTGTCTCACTGGTGTAGCAACAACTTGGCATACCAAACCATCTCACTGGAGTAGCAACAACTCAGCATACCAAACCATCTCACTGGAGTAGCCTACAGCTCGGCATAAAGCCTAACACTCGTCACAAGGCCTACAACTCGGCATGAAGCCTACAACTCAACACAAGGCCTACAACTCGGCAAAAAGGCCTACGACTCGACAAGAAGGCCTACGACTCGGCAAGAAGGCCTGCGACTCGGCACGAAGGCCTGCAATTCGGCACAAAGCCTACAACTCGCCACGAAGGCCTACAACTCGGCACAAAGGCCTACAACTCAGCACGAAGCCTACAACTTGGCACAAAGACCTACAACTCGACACGAAGCCTACAACTCGGCACAAAGGCTACAAATCAGCATGAAGCCTACAAGATCCTTCATTTCAAATTCTGCCATCAACTCCCTTTAACTGAGAAAATCCTCGAACCACGCTTCCATCTGTTGCATGCCCCTATGCATCCTGCAAAGTGTCACAAAACCTTGCTTCTTCCTTATCACTGACTCCCTCTAAGTCCTTTCAAGTCTTGTTGTTCTGTGGTAACCTTCCTAGAATACGTAGGATAACCTGCCCGAAATAGAAACAAGAGCAAAAGTGTGTCCAATATAATAGCATTTTATACAAGAACATATCAATTTCATGGTAATTCATTATAGCATTACCAATGTGTCCTGCCTAAGAACAAGAACAAGAAATATCTCCTAGAGGAGATATTAGTTCATCTTGCAATTAAGTACAATAAGAATTTATATTAATAGTGCATGATACTAAGTATTCATTTGTTCCTAGCATTAACAAAATCTAAAGGATTGCAATACTCACTTAAGCAACAATAATATAAATATCAAACATGATATGCAAACCTAGAGTATGGCTATTGTTCCGCTTGAGTTGTTTTTCTTCTGAGACAAGTATTTTTTCCAACTTGGAGAGTGTGTTGTTCCTCTGAATGTATTAGATCTGAGATCTTTCTGGCACTACGATTGCTTCTTGGACAAAGATCCCTTCTCTTTCCAGAGATTCAAACCTGCAGTAGTTGTTTTTTATTGTTTCTCCTACTCCACGTTCATGTGCTTGGAAGCTCCAAAAATCACACTCTTCATCCTTTGACGCCTGTTCTTTAGTCTGTGGTTCCGTAATTTTGCCCTTTGTTCTATGCAAGGATGATGTCAATCCTTGTCTTCCATGCTCTACCAAGAGACCATGCTTATGTTGCACCACTCTAATTTCATGGAGGAAGTCATGATTATCTTTGACTTTGACCTTGACTAGTCTTTTGACTTTGACCAGTCAAACCTTGACCTTGACCAATCAAACTTTGACTTTGACCCAAAAATTCAACTTTGACATTTTTTATGGTTGAGGGCACTAGGAGATGCATTGGGTTAGGGCACACTAGGATATCCAAGAATTATGCCAAACGCTTCACTTAAAGTGCCTAAATAATTAGGTTAGGGTTTGTTGCTGCTGCAAGATTAGAAACCCTCGCTGCAACTGCAATTGTGCTACAACGAGCTTGACAGAGAGTTGTGGATCTACCTTCCAGTGGTTAGACTGTTCCGAAGGTGGTGTGGGCCCATAACTTGTTAGAATATTGTGCTCGTTTAACCATAGACATTATTGCACCCAACTATAGGCATGCAACAACCCCCTACCACCATAACCTTTGACAAATAGAATGATTCCAGAAGCAGCACTAGACCCAACAGATAACCAAGAGAGAGAGAGAGAGCGCACCTTTCTCCAAAGGTAGCGCACCAAGCAGAAAGTGCCAAACCACAGACCAAGACCAGTACCCAGCTGCAGTCATTACAGCTGCACTCTTCCTCTAGCTTGCGCACCACTTTCTTGAGTGTGTGTGTGTGTTTCCAAATGAGCTCAAGCGCCTTCTATTTATACCAATCTGGCCAGGTGAACAAGTGTCTCTTCAAGTAGGGTCGACCTGTCCTTTTCTGTATATAATACTTCAATATTACTCATATGCTGAGCCGACTTGTCTTCCAAGGTTTTCACACATCTGTTTAGGTTTTCTCTTGCTTCCGGAATATTCTATTCTAGTCAAAGGTTTATCCATGGAGGTTAATACCTCCCGTAGCTACCAAAACATCAACACATGGGAGATCACTAGATGCACCATCATGGGAGATCACCAGATGCACCATCATGAGAGATCACCACATGCACCATTATGTCAGACAGTTGGACAAGATGGGAAGGGCAAGTCCATTATCAATTTCTTGGTTAATTATCCCAGGGGGGCAATGCTTATCAAATCTATTGATGTATCTAGAGATGTTAAAGATGCACAGTTATTATGTAAGTTGTTGGATGGGTTCATCTGGGATATAGGTCCACAATATGTTGTCCAAGTCATTACGGACAATGCTACTAATTATGTTGCTACTGGCATGTTGCCTATGGAGGGGTATTGAACCTTGTATTGGATTCCTTGTGCCACCCATTACATTGATTTGATGTTAGAGGACATGGGAAAATTTTCTTGGATCAAAGAAATCATTAAATCTACTAGGATTGTCACCAAATATATATGTATTCTTATGCGCATGAGATAGTTTGCAAGGAACAAGGAGTTGGTGTTAAATTTGGCAACATCAACAGTCATTCTCCAATGAGAGGCCATATGGGACACCCTAAGGCTAGCCAGGGAGATTTGGAGAATCAACCAGTCTTGTGAGGTATTGACAAAAGCCAGGGGGAACATACAACCTCTATGAGTCAAACCAAAAGTCAGGACGAACGAGATGCTATGTAAGTCTAATGCAAAAGTCAAGGGGAACGTACAACCTCTGTGACCATAGACATTCTAGTGCAAAAGTCATGGGGAACGTGCAACCTCTGTGAGCATAGATAGACTAGTGCAAAAGTCAGGGGGAACGTACAATCTCTGTGAGCCTAGTCAAGCTTTGTGAGCCATGAGCAAAAGTCAAGGCATCTAGTAAAAGTTAGGTTGAAAATAAAATTACTATGAGCTAGAAACAAACGATATTCCTAATATTGCAAATGATATAAATGTATTGATCTAGTGCATTGGCATGTGTAACATTATCCACCATGAAGAGAAATTTGAATTGCCTTGTAAAGAGTCGAGTTGTAGAAGTCAAAGACAATGTTGTCAAGTTGTCGCATGTTGCATGTTGCATGCATGCATGACATGTGCATGTTAAGTTAGTACACATGCATGCCAAGTCAAGGGTGAGTTGTAACTGAAGTCTCAAGTCTAGTTCTATTTTCAAACTAAAGTGTGAAGCTGAGTTATGTTAAGCATGCAAACAAGTTCCTAATTCGAGCCATCTGCTTCTCCTCTTCACTCCTTTATAAGTAGAGGTCGACCCCTCTCTTCTACACAGTTTTATGCAGGTTAAGGGTGAAGCATATAGAGGCACATATCAGTGAGACATAGGCAACATATCAAAGGAGCACATCAATGTTGTATATCAGCATATAGAGGCACATATAGAGGCAACAAATAATGTTGTGTAGGTCAGCATACAGAGGCAGCACATCAGTGTTGTATATCAACATATAGAGGCAGCAAACAGTGTTCACAGCATACAGAAGCAGCACATCAGTGCTGTATATCAGCATATAAAGGCGCATATAGAAGCAGCAAACAATGTTGTGTAGGACAGCATACAAAGGCAGATGTTCTAGTGCTAATTAGAGGCACGTATCAGTCAATTAGAGGCAGCTTCAGCAGCCCATATCAGAGCTGATATATCTGAGTCTTTGAAAGCAACTAGGATACATCTATATCAGCAAGGTCTCTTAGGTCTCTGTCAAGTCAGAGTCAACTTGGCAAGCTCTTTAAGCGCAGAGTATTCATGGTGAATATTTGTAAGTGATCTTACATTATTAATGCAATAAAGGAATATCGTTTGCTGGGGTTTTTCTCCCTGTATGGGGTTTCCCCAGGGTATATGTGTTGTTGATGTGCATGCTTACGTATCTACGTGACTATTGTTATTCAATTATGATTCTATATTGTTGAAATGTATTAAGCTGGAATCAAAGTGTTGAAGAATTCAAAGAAATAATCCACATAAGAAATCAAGCTCAAAATTTAACAGTTGGTGCATCCTACAATCATGCACTTCACCACTAACTTCATTTCTCTTCCATCTCTCCACAATTCTATGTTGGAGTTGCAAAGGATACTTCTTTCAAATGAGTGGAATGCTTGTGTATATAGCACTAAACTAGATGGGCAAGCCACAACTCAACGTGTAAGACACGATCAAATCTTTTGGATGGAAGTGCAAGAGGTGTGTGCCATTAGCAAACCTTTGGTAAAGGTTCTTTGCTTGGTTGATGGTGACGAGCCCATAATGGGCTACTTGTATAAGGCCATGGATAGGGCCAAGGAAGCTATCCATCGATAACATGAGGACAAGGGGGAAGAGGGATTCATCAAACAAGCCCAAATATGGATTTTGATGGATCACCGATGGAACAACACTCTCCATCATCCCATTCATGCAACAAGGCTCTACCTCAACCCCGCATTCTCTTACTCTTGGGTTTTAAATTTGATGTTGAGGTTACGGATGGATTCCTCCAATGTGTTCAAAGGATGGTGTTGATTGTTGTTGAACACTCGAAGATTTCCAACAAATGCAAATATATAGGCTAGCCGCTAGGACATTTGGTTATGACATGGTTGTCCAAGACAAGACCACTAGGATTCCAAGTAAGCTTCAAGAACAATTTGTTTCAAACTTTCAAATTTCAATGGCTTTCATTTCTATATATTTGTTACTTAATAGAAATATAATCCATTGGCTTTCATTTCCATTTATTTGTTGTAGATGTTTGGTAGACAAACTATGGGTGAAGAGTCCCAAAGTTATAAAAACTTGTCATTCGGGTAAAC
This sequence comes from Picea engelmannii, assembly GCA_009831015.1. NCBI lineage: Eukaryota > Viridiplantae > Streptophyta > Pinopsida > Pinales > Pinaceae > Picea > Picea engelmannii. Next base: position 292,833 of record ML789936.1, on the reverse strand, counting down.
AAACTATGGGTGAAGAGTCCTCGTATAAGTTAGATGTCCACCCCCTTAATGACATGGTCTGTGTCTACTACAATCGCAAGTTATGGGTGAAGCAGATTGACAAAGCACCTGACACGGAGGCCATTTCATTGGATGCCACTAACACCATGAGTCCATGGAGGGTGAAGACCGAGAGGACCATCATAGAAGAGGCATCTAAGTGGTTGGAGCAAAATGACAATGTGTTGGAGGAAGGGGAATCGAAGGAGGATGTTCAACTTCTAGTTGAGACACATTTGGAGGAGGAGATTAAGAGTGCATCTCAGCCACTGCCTCCACAGAGACAAACAGCCAAGAGAAGACATCTCACTTCAACTTCCACCTTAGCCCAAACACCTTCCACATTAGCCCTAGCAGTTGCACCTTCCACATTAAGCTCAACCACAACACCTACACCCACTGCTTCCAAAGGAAGAGCAGTGACCTTTGCTCGTAAAAGGGGTAGAGGGAATAGATGATTTCTTAGTGCTATCAATGTAGTATCTAGGTGCCTCATGATGATTATACATTTAACTTTGTTTTGTTGTATCATCTTGTCACGGTTTAGAACTTGGGACAAATATCAGAATTCAATATTGATGTGTAATGTATCACTTGACATCTTATACATTTTATATATCGATTTTATTTTCATATTATGTAGCAATGTGTTTATCCAATGTTGTCGTTGCTTTAGATGTTTAAAAAATTGAAAAAAAATGATTACTTTTGTATTTTTTAAGTTTTCCAATATTTTCCCTCACATTGTTGATATGTTATATTCCGAACCCTCGACAATATATTCACTAACACAATAAATGTAACATTGATGAAATTTATCCATACAGTATGATTTGACACAAAAGTTTTATCATTTGCAAAGTCGTCACTTTGAGTAATAGCTCATTGAACTAACTATCGTTCGGGGTATACCCAAGTAGCCACTAGCATGCTCCTCTAATTACTATGGTGCTATCACTTTCAAGAACGAAATAGTTGATGTCGGTCTGCATTGCATGTCCAAGAATGCTTGCAATGTTATACCCTCCTCCATCCAAGATTGATAAATAGAAAACTACTTTTTAGAGAGAAGAAATAGGAAATATGTGTTGCTATCGTTTGTATTACTTAAATCATATCTTCTTCTCCCTTAATAAAGAGATCCCAGATTGATATTTGTAAATACCTTGCTTGTTATGGGATGTCGTTTCCAATGGTCAAGAATAGATTTTAAAGTTTCACTTCTTCCCTGAAATTCTCTCGACTTATTTACAAATGCCAAGAAATAGACAACACTAAGCACTAATTAGTGCATCTGTCCCTCAAATTTCAAATTGAAGTATTGGTCGTAGAGAGACATGTCTATTGGTACTGAAAGAGAAAATCACACTCAACAAAGGCAATCTATTTTTGCACCAAGAGGCACATTCTACAACCCAGTATGGTGTAGATTTATGACGTGGGTAACACTGATGTCAACATATATCAGCCAAATATAATACTAACAATAATAAAACAAAAAATTAAATCTATATACACTGGCCTAGATCCATCTTAACCACGGAACTATCAAGCACCAAGAAGGATCAAATCCCTCAAGGTTGAGATGGATTTGATCTCGGCACTTGATAGATCCGAGGTTGAGATGGATTTGATCTCAACACTTGATAGATCTGGGGTTGAGATGGATATAGGCTGGCTTACGATCTAGAAAAAAAAAAAAAAAAATATATATATATATATATATATATATATATCCCTGATCTTTTTCAACCCATAAGTATTTTGATTATTTGCCTTTAATCACATTTAATGCCAGTTCTTTTTTCTTTTTCATACATATCAGAGACAACATTTGATGGTTTGTAACTAAAAAGTGTTGATTTTTCAATAAGCTAGGTTAATCATGAAGTTCATTCATTTTTATCATTTAACCATAAACATAAATGTTGCAGCAACCAAGATCACAAGAAGAAGCACCATGCACAAGAACACAAGAAGTATCCTAAGAAACCCTTCTCAACAAGGGAAGAAAACCCAGCCAAATCCTTTGCTATATTCCTCAAGAGAAAGACCTTCACCACCAAGACAAACCCTAGCACACAAGAGGGTGCTCAAACCCTAGAAGACTAGAGCCCAAGAGAGGTGAGCACTTTTCCCAAGAAGGTATACTTGCTGAAATTTCCAAACATCACATGAAGGATATGATTCCTCAATGGGGAATTTACCTTTACTTATACTAACCTGAGCGTATCAACAAAAGTGTCTATTGGCACAACAAGGCCGACCTCACTAGCTTATAATATAATTAATATTAACCAGATTAATTATCTTTTACATTAATTAACAGTCACATTAAGGTGGGGCCGACCTGTACCCTTTACATTACAATTGGGGTTACAAACATGTCTTGACTCTTGTACAATATAGCAAAGGATCTGATACACCCACTAGTGCTCATCCACTAGGGGCACATCCATAGGGATGTCCATATCTCTGGCTCACTGCATTACACAAAAGAACCAGATCTTCACACGTTCACATGTGCTCGTCCACAGGTACGTCCACTCTACAGATCTTCTTTCCCACTGTCTCACACAAGAGAATTATCTGGAGTTTCTCGTCAACTCTGCTGCTCAGAGGAGGCTAATACATCATCTTCATTTATGTTCACATGACGATGCACCCAGCACTTTGGGATTTCACACGTTCACCTTGTGCTCAGCCACAGGCACACCTAACTCAACAGATCGCCTTTCCCACTGGATAATCATCTGGAGTTCTTCTCAACTCTTTGAATGGAGGAGGTCATCTCTACGTTCCAACTCTGTCTCAGGCAGGAACCGCGTACCCTTCTTAGGGGCTTTCTCTCAGGTTTGTAAGCTGAGAAAAAGACTCACATAGTTCCAGTGATCCACATCTCACAAGTTTGCAAGCTGGAGAATGTCTCACATAGCTGCAATCATCAACACTCCCTCTCAACTACGGAAGCATTCTTCATCATGACAAGTCTTACACGGATGTGCTCTAAATCTAATATAGTTTCCAACTCATGGATGGTAGTACGGATGGAAGTGTATCGGGTTTACTGGATCAAGTGTCTCATCATAGACAATTCCCTTTGTTTGTGAGAAACCTCTAGCTATAGATCTCGTTTTGTATTTCTCAACACTTCCATCAGCTGCATGCTTGATCTTATAGATACACTTGGAAGTTACCACAGACTTCCCTTCTGGTCCCTGAACAATATCTTATACATCATATTTTGAGATATACTGGTATTCTTTTGTTATGGCATCTTGCCATACCTGTTCTCCTATTGCTTCTCTAAGACAAGGAGGCTCAACATCAATGAAGTGGCTCATGACTGAAGGATAGCTCGAAAATCTCTTTTGCTTTCTCGAGATGTGCCTTGAGAGGCTTGTATGTTTCTCTACCTCTTGTAGAGTGAGTCTAGGTGGGCCTTTTATGCCCTACTGCAATATCACTAAACATATCAACTGGAGCAACTGGATCAACTGGAATAATGTTTGTCTTCCTCTGAATTGCTGAAGGGGGAGAAAGTATTGTCTTATTGTCAATCTCCATCTGAGATTCTATGAATTTTGAAAGACTATCTCTTCTTCAAGGACAATGTCTCTGTTTGTCTCAATCTATCTCTGACCGAGGATTTCGATCTGGAATGTTTTTGAAGATTCATTGTGTCCTTTATTTCTAAAGGATCTAGCTTGGACTTCTTCTATTTGGGTACATGAAAATACACTAGGTACCCAAATAATCTGAAGTGTTCAATCTCAGGCTTTATTCCGGTGCAGACTTCTTCGGGAGTTATGTTTTTCAAAGTCTGGTGAAGCCTCTTGTTCTGAACACATGCTGTGTCATGCATGCTTCTGCCCAAGGAATCATAGAAATATTTTGGTCATGCATTATTGCATTGAATTTCTCAAGGATGGTTCTATTCTTCCTCTTTCTCAAATAGTTTTGACTCCCTCTGAATCAAGTGACTCCCTCTGAAGGATAAGCATCTTCCTTTATTCTTAACCTATCTGGAAAGAGGAAACAAGAGGAACCAAAACAAGAATATCTCCTAAAGGAGAATAATGAGTACATCTCTAGAATCAAAACAATTTAAGGATTGTTGTCACAGCTACAACACCTACTCGTAATGTAGCAACCTTTAGAAATATAGTTTAGAGGAATGACAATTACAATAATCAAACCTGGAGTCTTCACTTCCTCTGTGTTGTTCCTCTGAATGCATTGAGATCCCTCTGGATCCAAGACTTCAGCAAAAGATTCATTCATCCTACAATTACCCTCATGACAATGATACAAATAATATATGTACAAGTGCATACCTGAGGGTGTTGATATGATTTCTCCAATGGCACATGGTTGATCTCTGTCCTCTAACATCTTCATGAAGGAGGTATGTCACAGTGACACCTTTTTGTATCATCAGCAATAAGTCTTCCTTTGAAGTCTTGTCTTCCAGGAACTTGAAGTTTGCTTGATCCATCAAGCTTATCTTCCATCATAGTTTTTGTTCATCATAATTTTAGATTCTTCACAACCCTTTGTCACTGGGCCAGAAAACCTAACGGCTAGTCTAGTCTAGCACTTTTATGTTTTGTTGGACTTATGGCTGCCAACAATAAGCCTTTGAAAGATAGGAGAACACAGGTGAGCTAAAGAGCTCCTTCAATGAGTTGTAGAAACCCTAACACTGAAATTTCTGCAGAAATTAGCAAAACCCTAGAAACCGTAGGGCCAAAATTTCAAAATGCTCGGAATTTTGATCTAAAGCTTGTTGGAGGTGTGCTGAAGGAGGTCATACACTCCTATGCCCTTTTTAGCCCCAACGTCCAAGTGCCAAGTGCTGAAAACCTCTAGAAGAGCATGTCGTACAGATTTTCTGGGAACTCTAGGAGGGTCGTACGATTTCTGCAAAAGAGAGAGAGGATGGATGAAAGTTGTTTGTGCAATGGGTTTTTCAAAACCTATGCTCTGATACCATGTTGATTTTTCAATAAGCTAGGTTAATCATGAAGTTCATTCCACTTTTAGCATTTAACCATAACCATAAATGTTGCAGCAACCAAGATCAGAAGAAGAAGCACCATGCACAAGAACACAAGAAGCATCCTGAGAAACCCTTCTCAACAAGGGAAGAAAACCCAGCCAAATCCTTTGCTATATTCCTCAAGAGAAAGACCTTCACCACCAAGACAAACCCTAGCACACAAGAGGGTGCTCAAACCGTAGAAGACTAGCACCCAAGAGAGGTGCGCACTTTTCCCAAGAAGGTATACTTGCTGAAATTTCCAAACATCACATGAAGGATATGATTCCTCAATGGGGAATTTACCTTTACTTATACTAACCTGAACCTATCAACAGAAGTGTCTATTGGCACAATAGGGCCGACCTCACTAGCTGTTAATATAATTAATATTAACCAAATTAATTATCTTTTACATTAATTAACAGTCACATTAAGGTGGGGCCGACCTGTACCCTTTACATTACAATTAGGGTTACAGGCAGGTCTTGACTCTTGTACAATATAACAAAGGATCTGATACACTCACTAGTGTTCATTGACTAGGGGCACATCCATAGGGATGTCCATATCTCTGGCTCACTGCATTACACAAAAGAACCAGATCTTCACACGTTCACCTGTGCTCGTCCACAAGCACGTTCACTCTACAGATCTTCTTTCCCACTGCCTCACACAGGAGAATTATCTGGAGTTTCTCATCAACTCTACTGCTCAGAGGAGGCTAATACATCATCTTCATTTATGTTCACATGACGATGCACCCAGCACTTTGGGATTTCACACGTTCACCTTGTGCTCAGCCACAGGCACGTCTAACTCAACAGATTGCCTTTCCCACTGGATAATCATCTGGAGTTCTTCTCACCTCTCTGAATGGAGGAGGTCATCTCTACGTTCCAGCTCTGTCTCAGGCAAGAACCACGTACCCTTCTTAGGGGCTTTCTCTCAAATTTGTAAGCTGAGAGAAAGATTCGCATAGCTGCAATGATCCACATCTCACAGGTTTGTAAGCTGGAGAATGTCTCACATAGCTGCAATCATCAACAAAAAGCAGGACCTTTGATGCACCAGGAAAATAAAGCCAAAAAAATCGATATAGCGCATCCCTTCAGAATTAAATTCCATCTTTGCACCAACAATGCCACAAAGTACACAATGTTGAATATATACAGCAATACAATGAGTATCAACCACCATGTGAAATGTTAGGTTTTCAAAAGATCAATTTCAGATCCCAAATGAATCACCCTCTTGGCAACATTCACCAATATGAAGAATTCCTAATATAAAGCTGTACAAATCTCATCTCTTGGCAGCATTTCTCGATATGCAGAATTCATATATAAAGCTGTATAAATCTCATGTACCCTGTTTTTTATGTCCTCCCATAGATCCTATTTGGGTCTTCCAAGGACAATGATTAAAATTTTATTTCATTTTATTTTGCTTATGGTATAAATCTGTGGCTCCAGAGTTTTGGACCTTGGGAAGGGGCCAGGTTAAAAGAATCTATAAACGGTAGTGTTTCAGAGCTGAATTTCCCACATTTTCGTTAAAAAATTACCACAAAGCACAGACTGTTGATTATACAGTGAATATCAAGTTTCAACCTATATAATGTAGTGTTTCAGAGCTGAAGTTCCAATATTTGCATAAAAATTTGCACAAAACACACAAAGTTGTTTATACAGTGAATATCAACCCCCATGTGACATGTTAAATTTTCTTAAGATCAAATGTCAGATATCAAAACCATCACTCTCTTCACTGCAGTCCTCAATATGCAGGATCTCTAACCTGGGGCAGAAATATGCAATTTTGGAAGTTTAAGATCTGAACTTAGGCCAGCCCAGATTGAGTATCACTTCGAAAATCACTGCTCGGACTAGCAAACCTTAGACAGATGGATGGCATCTTCTCTATCAGGAATGCAAGGAACAAGGTATTTACCTCAACTGGAAGTTTTAGATCAGCCCAGATTGAGAATCATTTCACAAGTCATTACTCGGACTGGCAAACCTTAAACAGATGGCATCTTCTCTAGAAGGAATGCAAGGAACAAGGTAGTTACCTCAACTACAACAGAAGAACCTCAGCTCCAAGTAAGAGCAAATAACCTACAAGCAACCAGGAAACATAGATATATGCTGAAAAGTTAATATTTATTTATTATCGGGCACCACATTAGACAATGTGGGGCAAGGTGGTCCACAAGATTTGAACATTGGTTTCTTCATAATAAGTGTCACCAACTTATCATTCATCATAGGGCCATGGAAAAAACATAAGTATATATATATATGAGCGCTCAAATCAAACATTACTTGCCATTCAAGAACAGGGCAGAGGACAGAAGCATAAATACATGGAGGTTCATATCACGAGATTTGAACATTATTCCCCTCCTAGTAAACATCCGCTAGTTACCATTCATCAATAGGGCAATGCAAGTTCAAATCAAGCATTACATGCCCTTCAAACATAGGGCAATGGACATATGCATGAATACATATGAAATCTCAAATCAAACATTAAGCGCGGCCATGATCTATGATACTATACCTTAGTAGATAGCTTAGTTAGACAAAGGGTCCAGTACATTTGGACAAACTAAGCAGAGAAACCCATTGCTAGATTTGACTAGGCATTCAAGCCCACAAGCAAGAGATTGATTTTAATGATAAAAACTTGAAATCTGTTAATCCCTCATACCCATTTGTCAAAATAGCTTATGTTCGGAACCCATTAAAACTTTCAACCAGACAAACAAACAAACTGAAAAACAGCAAATTTGCAACAGAAGACAGAAATTTTCAAATGCCCAAAGATTTCCGACCTGGAGACCGACGCGCATCTGAAGGAGGCGTTGAACATACTCGATCACCTCGTTGCGCTTCTGCTCGGACTTCACGGTTGGCTGTATGAACAGAATGATCTCCGAAGTCCTGAGCTCGGCCTTGGCCCACCGATTGGCGTCAATTGCCAACGGATGAGGGTTAGCTGAAGGGGCAGATTCTTCCGTCGAAAAGCCGTTTGGCTGAGGCCAAACTTGGAGATCGCCCATGCAAACCACCTTTGGCTTCTCTACTAAAACAGACCTTCAAATCTTCATCTAACAAAAAAAATCGAACTGCTTCTTCTGAATCAAATCAACATAGCCCTGTATTCAGAGCAGAGATGTAAAACCGCTGGTTTTCTTCAAATTTCTCGCTGAACTCTGCGAAATATAAATGGAGAGACAAATATAGAGAAGTTATAGCCTTCCTTGCCACTGGGAATGGCGGAGAAGATTAAAAAGCCGGGTAATAACAGAGAGTGAATTCACGTCAACTACAGGCATGAGGATTGGGATGACTCTTTCAACCGATTATAATGCAATGCTATTTCCCTTGCAAATCTTCCTTGGCCTCAAAAAAAAACTCGTAATATATTTTTCAATTTTTCTTTTCAACCATTTAAATATTAAATAAATATTTATCATTATTTACTTGTTTATATTTTTTTTTTTTATATTATGAATAATTTTATTGAATATATTTGAGAAGTTGTTTCTTTTTAGTATTTTTTAACATTGAGACATTAAAACTTTAAGTTACTTCACTTTTAAGTACAAAGTCACTTAAAGTTCAAAAATGTATGGAAAGGAATTTTATAGTTGAATGTCTCACAAATTGGACAGTGGACAAGATTGTCCCTTCCTATTTAGGTGTACTTATATGTTGGTATATATAGTTAGAAAGGAATTATGTTATTTTTGAAGGAAAAGATTTATTTATTCAAATGGTTGTTATTAAGATTTTTGGCTCACTAAAAAAGCTAGAGGTCTCTAAAATTCTTTCTTTTATTCATTCTTGCTTGATTGCACAACATCATGATTTGACTATGGCTTATTTTGATGGGGCAGCACATTCAAATGGAAAATGCAGTGGGGTGAGAGGAGTCATAAAAACATTAGATTCAACAGTTTATAGGTGGTACTTTAATTGCAGGGAAGGCACAAATACCAACCCAGAGCTATTGGGCGTTTGGGCAACCTTATTGTTAGCAATTCGTTTGTCTATTCACAATATTCATATTCTGGGAGACTCAAAAGTTATAATAGATTGGCTAAATAAAAAAAGTGATTTGTGGGCTTGTGTTATTGAAGGGTGGAAGCAAAGAATCATGGCCTTAAGAAGTAAGTTTCATGAAATCAGCTTCGAGAACATCTATCGTGAATTTAATAAGGAGGCAAATCTTCTCTCAAATAAATCTTTACAGGAACCTGAAGGAGTAATCTCTTATTACAAATGGACAAATGGATCAGAGGGCCAAAGGAGCCACATCAATATTTATTAGCTACAGTATTCTAATCCTTCCTTTTTGCAAAAAGTCTTCCAGATATGATTATCCTGTTAGTTTTTTTGTTTTTAAAAAATGCTTCGAGACTGTGGGTGGCCAAAGGGTATATATGTCTCAAATTTATACTCCTTTTGAAGTGTTGGTCATGTATGGATAACTCCCGGATGTAAACTATTTTGAATCTCGCAATTGTTGTTGTGGACAGTTATGTAACTAGCTCTTGATTACAGCTATGGTCTAGCGGATGTAAAAAATTATATTTTACTAATATAATTGAGCAAATTTTCTATTGGAAAAAAAGTACAAAGCAACTTCTACTATTGTTAGTTTCCATTATGATGATAAATTTTTAGTTGGTTTAGTGATCTTGTTTGAGTTATCTAGTGCATAAGTTTAAGCGTGTTGGAAAGTATATCTTTTGATTTTATTTTTTATTTTTTTATGTGGTAAAGGGATAATGATTCATTTAAGGTTTAGGTTTTGATTTTGTTTTTTTTGTTTTTTTATGTGGTAAAGGGATAATGATTCATTTAAGGTTTAGGGTTTAAGGTGTAATTATTTTTGTGGTCTTTCATTATTCATTATTGTTGATGAATGGGTTTGAGAGATTGCATTATTTTGTGGTGTTAGGGACAATGCCCCAAAACTTTAATAGTATTTGATATCAATAATATTTATCAAGTTGTATAACTTATGTATCAAGTTTCAATCTATATATACACACTTCAATGTCATACATACATATTTTGACATTTTATACACATTCTAGCACTTGTGCATACACTCGAGCATCTATGCATTCCCAAAATTAATATGGAAGCCCAACGAGCATGCTTATAATGAGTACTATTATGGAAGCCCAATTAGCATGCTTACAACAAATAAAATGAACATCCACCCCATTGCTTATATGGAACCAAATAGCCTTCAACAAGTGCATGAACATCATTATAACTAAAATGTACTCATATGTACACTATATATGATACAAAGTATAGCATAGATCAAGTTAGCATATAGTTGGTCATTCAGTTTTCTCTCATGCACTCTCTACCATAGAGCATTTTATAAAACATTTTACAAATGAATACAAATGCAACTCTGAATGAGATTTGTAGGTTTAAGAAATTAAAAACAAAAATGCAGTTTCCTCTTAAGGTGAACAATACTCCACATGAAGGATGGATAATGAGATTATTCCCCGCCATTAAATGAAAGGTTTGAATGAGATGTTTAGGTTTGAGAAATAAAAAATAAAAACACAATTTCACACTTGATTTGAATAAGAATAAGACTATATAATTATGAATAATGAGAATATTTCCCTCCGTGGAATGGAAGTCTTGAACAAGATTTGTAACTTTTAGGGAAAAATGACCCTGAAAGCCATTGACAACATACTTGAAAGCTTTGACTCTCCCTACAAATCCACCGAGGCAAAATCTGCAACTTCTTTTGCACTACTTTGTATCTATGCAAACTTGAGTGGCAGAATGTCGCATCAAATAGCGTTGTGTTATGCTAATCATTGGTGGTCATTGGTAGTGGACTATGAGCAAATTGCATTCCAATACCAATTGTACTTTGAGCATGGGCACATGGTAACCTCTTGCCCAAATGCAAAGGACCATAGGAAGCCTAAAGGAACTCCTTGAACCCCTTCTTAGTGGAAAATTATCTAATACTCCCAACAAGGTGGAACCATCCAAGCTCGAGGAAGACACTCATAATGCTACATTTACAAATGCCACATAAAGTGTTGTTATTAATCTTTCCAAAAATACCAAGGCCCCTACAATCCCTCCTAAGGAAGGGGGCATCCCTTTTCACTCTTCTTCTTCCTTGGTTATGGTGGGATCCTCCTTTGAGGTTTGCAAAAGGAGGGATGACTTAGACTCTTCATATCAAGATGATGTGGCTCAAACCCCTGACAATAAACAAATGATGATCGTTGATGCCCTTGATACAAGCCATATAGACAAATTATAGATTGATGTTAAGAAGCGAAAAAGAAAAAAGGCAAATAGGGTAGAGTATGATCCCTAGGTATGTTGCTTTTCCATTGTCAACTTGGTTTAGATTAAGATTTAATGTTTAGGGTGGCCCATTTTTGTGTTAGGGACCTAACCTCCCTAACCCCTCACGTAGGTAGAATAATATATTTCCATGTAATAAAGGCCAATATTAATAAGGCCTAGCAATAAGGAAGAATAAGTCAAATGTAAGAAGACATAATAGAAGCTTTCGCTTCTAGAAGGATCTTCCTCTAGATTGTTTTCTTGGATAGATAGATTTAGTATAAATAGGAGTAGAGGGTATGAGAAGTTTTGTCTTAAGAATTAGTGTAATAGAACGTTGTTATGTTGGAGGTTGCCCCCTCGAAGAGGCAAGTGAACATTGTTTCCTATCAATAAAGGTATTATTTGGTGTTGTGGTTTCATCTATTGTGTTGTTCCATTGTTATTCTCTCCAATATTACTATTTCATGCTATTATAATAGATTTGGTACCTTACAAGTGGTATCAAAGCACTTTCCTTGGCAGAAAATTGTGGGTTAAATTTTTTCAGGGTAGAGACATATCCTGGCGTCTTAAAGCTACACAGATCTGCCATTCAGTGCATAAATCTGTAGTCAGGGAAGCATACATGCAGGAACTACAAGTGGTACTTAAGTGCACATTGTTGGCCACCCTTGTAACCCATGTTGGTACCCCTTTGGGTGGTAGTGCCTTAGACAACACATGTATACGAATCGACCTAGATATCTTGAAGCCCTATGGAAATAAACCAATTGACTGTCTGACTGCTATAGTGCCACCGAGAACAACACTCAGGAAGATACTCTCTAGTAGCTAGGTAGTTGGGTAGTATGACTAAGGGCACGGTCTAGCCTCCTTAGTTGGTGCCCTGATATATTGGGTCAAGTACTACTGTTGGACCTTGCACATATATCAAAGAGCTATAACACAAGGCAAACCCTTGTCTGTAGAAACCCTAAATACCTTAACCTTTGGGATGGAAACAAAAATAGAACATACAAGATCTATTGTCCTGCAACTGTACCTTCTGCATTTTGGTTGTGAAATTCCTACACATTTTTTCCTATTAAACATTAGGCCATTTCGTCACTGCAGTATTATTCAGATCAAAGTATAACTCTATAGGAGTAAAAAAAAATTAAAAAAGTATGGATCATGCTGACACCATTATTTGAGACCTACCCCATTGGGTTCCTCTCTTCGCCCTTGATCACAATCATACCTATCATTTTTCAGCAAAAATAAATTCTCATGGACCCGACACCCCTATTGGGCATCTATCCCATTGAATTCCTCTCTTTGCACTGATCATAGTTGTACCAATCACTCGTAACCCATTTATGTGTGGTCCCATTTTTCCCCGTGGCCCACACTCGCAACCAAGATTAGGAACAATGTCTCACCACCTTGGCCAAAGATCATGACCAAATCCAGAGTGATATCTCTTCCATCATGTCCAATATTGGTAACATCAGCTCACGGATTACTCCGCTCGAATCACTTCCCACAACCATCACTCAATTGACTGCCACCTGTCAGCAATGTCAGGACACAATGAACAATTTGACCGCCTTGTTTAAGCCCACCCCAAATCCTTTCTCTTCTTCCATGCCTTATAATCTCGATGGTCATGAATCCTCCCAGTCCACCTCTTTTCCTCACCACAACTTTCAGCAGGACCTGCGTCCCCCTCGCGTGGAGGTGAACAAATTTGATGGCTATGATCCCACAGGTTGGGTCACTCAAATGGAACACTATTTATCTTTGTACGACATTAATGATGAGTTGGCCAAACTAAGGTATGGTGTTCTCCATCTAGATCTAGAACATTGGCAATGGTGGCAATGGAAAAAAAATGCCCGCCAAGGGTATGTGGCTTGGACACAATTTGTTGCAGAACTTTATGAACGCTTTGACACTGACACCCACCATTTAGGTCATTTGATAAAGTTGAAACACTCTGGCACAATGGCACAGAGGGCATGTCTAATGATTTTTTCCGAGAATGTTTTATCAGTGGCCTCAAGGACGAGATCTATGCCCATGTCCTCATGGCTCGACCTCATAGTTGGGTGGAATCTACTAAAAGAGATAAGGAAGCACATCAAATTGTCTCTTCTCAAACCAGAAAACCCTCCTTTATTCCTTGCCCTAAACCAATCACTCCAACTCCTCCTTCCACTCCCCCAAAGATCCAAAAATTGATCAGGACAGAAATGGATAACGTCAACTCAAGGGCCTTTGTTATAATCATGATGACAAATATTTTCTTGGGCACAAGTGTAAGGAAAAAAATCTTTTTATGGCCATCTCTAAGGATGTTGTTGAAGAAGTTGTTGAGCCTCCCCCTGTGGCTGAGTCACCTGAACCCACTAACATGACTCCACCTTTTGACCCTCCTGAAGTTGAATCGATCATTTCCTTGAATTCTCTCACTGGCTTCTCTGCTCCCCAAACCCTCAAGTTAATTGGTTACATTAAACATCGGAAGGTCATCATCCTTGTTGATAGTGGAAGCACCAATAATTTTATTCAGTATTGCATTTCCCAATAAACTAATTGCTATATCCGTGTAGTCAATAATTTTCAAATCAGGATTTCCAATGGCAGGTCCATGAAATGTGGGGGGTGTTGAAAAAATGTGTGTCTCCAAATTGATCAGTACCACGTGAAATCTCATATGTTTTCTATTGACATGGGTAGTTATGACATTGTGTTGGGTGTCGAATGGCTCAGGACTCTCGGTCCCATTCTCATGGATTTTAAGGAATTAACCATGCAATTCAACTAGGAGGGATACCCATATAAGTTCCAAGGCATCACAACATGTTCCTATGAGATCGTGAGTTCTCATCGCATGGAAAAGCTCCCCAAAAAAGGTCATTATGGCATTATTGCACAACTCCATTCCATTCACGCCACTAAGACACCCTTTGTGTCGTTGGACCTCCAATCCATCCTCTCCAAACATCAAGTTGTTTTTTCCACTCCCCGAGGACTCCCTCCTTCCCGTGGTGTTCATGATCATTCCATTCCCCTTGTCCCCAACAACCTTCCTCCTAATGTTCGTCCCTATCATCATCCCTTTGCCCAGAAAAATGAAATTGAGAAAATTGTTCAAGAATTGCTCACCGCATGCGTTATATGTCCTAGTACGAGCCCCTATTCTTCTCCTGTGGTCATGGTACTTAAAAAAGAAGGCACTTGGTGCATGTGTCCCGACTTTTGCGCCCTCAACTAACTCACTATCAAAGACAAATTTCTCATTCATGTCATTGATGATCTCTTGGATGAATTAAGTGGTACCCAGTTCTTTGCTAAACTTGATCTTTGTTCTAGCTACCACCAAATATGTATGAAAGAGGCAGACATTCCTAAGACTGCATTTCGAACTCATGAGGGCCACTATGAGTTTTTGGTCATGCCCTTTGGCTTGTGTAATGCTCCCTCCACTTTCCAAAGCCTCATGAATCACGTCTTCCATCCTTTTCTCCGTCATTTTGTCTTAGTTTTCTTTGATGATATTATCATCTATAATAAAACCTGGACAACCCATCTTGCTCATGTGGATCGAGTTCTACATCTACTCTCTCAGCACCAACTCTTCCTCAAACAATCTAAATGTGCTTTTGGAGCCTCAAAAGTCGAGTACTTGGGTCATATTGTTGGCAAGGCAGGTGTCAAGGTGGATCCTAAGAAGATTGAAGCTATGCAGGATTGGCCTCGCCCCAAGACTCTCAAAATATTGTGTGGGTACCTTACATTTTGTGACCCTCATTTTTTGTTTCATGGCCTAGTTTATGATAGTGCTTTTGGAGGCTACATATGCAACCCATCCTTTATTTTATATAATTTTGTGATATCATGTTTTATTAATAGTCAAAGGAAGATATTTTTTTTTCCATAAGAAAAAAAAAATGTTATATTCATAAAGAAATATTCATGTTACAGTTTTTCATGTCCAACCTTGGTAGGCTTCCTTCGAGGACTGTACTGCCCATACATCTTCTACTACGTAATAGGCCTTTAAAGACCTTTTTTCAAAAACTTTCTACAAACTATTCCATCTATCCAAAAACATTTACAGTCTTACAAAAAAGAAAAAAAATACTTCTTTAGAGGTGAAATTTGATTGCCTCAATTTATGTTCCTTCATAGAACTCGTAAAAGTCAAAGGCTCCTTTTTCCAACTGCAGTTCTTCCCGTGAAAGAAAACTTTATTTCAAAAGAAGAAACAATTTTCTCTTTTATCCAAAATCAATGTAAACACTATTATATTCTAATTTGCTTTGTGAATGTGTCTTTCATTTTTTGCTTCATTTTGATTCATAGTTTGATATCCATAACTTAAACAATCTAATAATCTATCTTATTCTTCACTTCATGTCATAGAATTAAATCATCTAATCTTATCACAAAACTTTAATAATTATTATATTTATAAATCATTATATATAACATTTTATGTAGCAATACAAACATTAATCTTATCACAAAACTTTAATAATTATTATATTTATAAATCATTATATATAACATTTTATGTAGCAATACAAACATTGTTATGTAATCTATCTTATTCTTCACTTCATGTCATAAAATTAAATCATCTAACCTTATCACAAAACTTTGATAATTATTATATTTATAAATCATTATATATAACATTTTATGTAGCAATACCAACATTGTTATGTTTTAATGTAAAACATTTTACATAGCAATACCAACATATTATTATTATGCTTTAATTTGATTTATAAATATCTCGGTTTACATTATAAATGTATCTTTATTTTTAAGAATATAAATGATTTTATTATTTTATTATTTATTATTTTATTCATTTTTATTCATACATTTGTGTGTTTATAATTTGTTTAAATTATCCCAATTTAGAGTTGGATTATTTAGTTTAATCATAAGACTTTCATTTCATTGTTTACATTATAAATGTATTTTTATTATTTACATATAAATGATTTTATTATTTTAATATTTTTATTCATACATTTGTGTGTTTAAAATTTGTTTAAATTATTCTTAGAATTGGATTATTTAATAAAGTGAGAAGGATTATTTAGTAAAGTGAGAAGACTTTCATGTATACTTGAACATTGTATTTTTATTATTTACATATAAATAATTTTATTATTGTGTTTAAATTTTGTTTAAATTATTTTTAGAATTGGATTATTTAGCAAAGTGAGAAGATTTTGATGCATACTTGAAGATTGTCATGTAATAAATTAATAAAAATTGTATTTTTATATCATAGAGTTGTAAAATTTAAATTTTAATATGTTGTAAATTTTATTTTTTTCTTCTTTCATATCAAAGTAAGTAATTACTCCACAATTAACATAAAATTGAAATTAATATTAAAAAAATACATAGTTTATTATTGTTTTAATCCCGAAGCTACAACACACACTCACCTTCAACGACTTCCGACCAATCTCACTGTGCAACCTGGCTTATAAGATTATTTCCAAAGTGATATCAAACAGATTGAAGCCTTTTCTTCAAAAATTCATTTCAGCAGAACAGTTAGGTTTCTTAAAAGGTCGGAGAATACAAGACGCCATAGCAACTGC
>ML789936.1:247029-274044 GCA_009831015.1 Picea engelmannii | reverse complement strand
GGAGGCGCTCAGACATAGGGGCTGGGAGGGACCAGGCATATGTTCTTTGTGCAAACAGGATTCGGAGGATATACACCATCTCTTGGTGCATTGTTCTTTTACAAAACAGATTTGGAATCTTCTGATCAATTATTTCTCTATTTTCGTGGCCTGGAAAGGACCCACCTTTTCGGCCTGCCTTACTGACTGGATCACACAAAAATCGGCTCCTCCGACACTGGCGGTCTGCATGTGCTGGCAGGTTTGGAAGGAGAGGAACTCTGTTACTTTTTAAGACCATATCCCTTCTATTCTGGCGGTCTTCCACAGAGTGAGGGCCTCTTTCCAGTGGCAACCGGCATTGAACAAGACCTTCACGCCCAAGGTATGTGAGATCTCATTGTCTCCTGGATATACGCTGGCTTGTTTCGATGGTGCGGCGGAGAGCACTGGTCTTTGTTGTGGGGCAGGGGGTATCTTCAGAACTCATTCAAAGAGAATCACCAAATGGTTCATGAATTGTGGTGAAGGGACGAATACAAAAGCAGAGCTTTTGGGATTATGGACATCCCTTGCTCTTGCCTCCTTTTGGTCAATCGATCACCTACAGGTCCTGGGGGACTCGCGGGTCGTTATCGACTGGATCAGCCAAAAGAGTTTGCTTCGCTCGGTCAACATAGAAGGCTGGAAGGACAAAATCCAGGGCCTCTCTAATCGGTTCTTGGACATCAGTTACAGGCATATTTCCAGATCTTTCAATAACGAAGCGGATGCCTTATCCAAGCGAGCCCTCGGCGGTGTGATCGGGAGACTTTCGATTTTCCATTGTGAGAATGGATCTGAAAGCAACATCACCCACATAAATCTCTTTGAAGGTGGTGGGCGAGAGTCCTAATTCGGGGTTTTTTTATTGACTGTTCGTGCCTCAACGTTTCTTCCCTGAAAACGTTTTTGTGACTATCACACCTACCTTCTTTTGGCTGGTCATCCACCATTGCTGATCGCGGTCAGCATATTTTCAGAAGACTGTTGTGTGTCAGCGCTTTTTGTAAAATTGCCTATTTGATTCTTGGTGTATCGCTTATCAGCATTTTCTGTTGTTTTTTGCTGTGAACTGCGTTCACTGTTTGGACTGATTGTGTTTCTTTATTTTTGACTTGAGGTGCGTGCTTCCCTCGTCAACAGGTATTGGCTTGGCAGAGCTAGTATATGTAAATGATTTTATATTTTAAATATAATATCGAGTCATTTTTCCTTGGAAAAAAAAAACATCAAACTCAATGATATATATATATTTTTAATTCATTTATTATGAATATCCAAATCAATCATTGCTTATAATGTAAAGAAATTGATATTATTGTATTTAACCATAAATTGATATATTATAAAAATAACTTTATTACTTATAATGTAAAGACATTGATATTATGAAAAAGCTTTATATTTAACCATGAAAATTGTAACTCTACAATTAACATAAAATTGATATTGATATTAAAAAAATACATAGTTTAACATCAAACTCAATGATATATTATTTTTTAATTCATTTCCTATGAATGCCAAGTTAATAATTGCTTATAATGTAAAGAAACTGATATTATTGTATTTAACCATGAAATTGATATATTATAAAAAAAAAAAAATTATTGCTTATTGATATTATTGTATTTAACCATGAAATTGATATATTATAAAAAAAAATTTATTGCGTAAAGATATTGATATTATGAAAGAGTTTTATATTTAACTATGAAAATTGAGATATTATGAAAAAACTTTGTATTTAACTGTGAAATTGATATTCTACTCTCTCTTTTTTCAGTAGAAAATTTCTCAAATATATTTAAAATATATGTTGTTCTCAAGAGAGTACAAACAGACAGATTACATAATCCATGTGTTTCGGCTATGGATATTTTCGCCCATAAAAAGTTCTATTGTGTACACTATAAGGATCCCTCAGTTACACAAATTTCCTACTATTCAACCTCTATACAAATTAGGATTGCAGTGATGTTGCTATGCACAATCTAGAAACGAAAGAAATCAAAATTACAAAAAAAAGTGTCAGAAGAATCCACAAATGCCAAGTAACCAAAAAAGGTAACCATATACAATCGATCATATATATAACTACATAGTAAGTTGGGGGCCCTCCTGGCCATCCTTCAATGAGTTGTAGTGGATCCTTCCTTCCGGAACATGGAGTGTTTTTTAAAAAGATTGTCTGCCTCCGCATTCACTTCCCTATAAATATGATCAAATTTGATGACCTAGAATTGTGAAGCAAGGATACGAATCTTCTCCATCCAGCCCAAGAGTGATGAAACATATAAATTTCATCTGCTCTTTAACCAATCCACCAATATCTTTGAATCCCCTAATACATATAGCTGATCAATACCAAGTTTGTGTGCTAAGGATAAGCTTGCCCAGACCCCGAGAAGCTCTGCCCTGGTATTAGTGCCCATCCCATAGTTTAAAGTCCACCTATAGATAATATTTCCCCCAGTCATAATCAAACCCCCAGCTCCACAGAATGTACCATTGTTCTGTGAAGCTCCATCAAACCAACATATACTTTGTAATGTAATATCTGGAGGTTTCTTTTTCCTTTTCGGGGTATAAGGCAAGAGGCAAAGGGCCCTAGGGACATCCAATAAGCCACAGATTTGATACACAACACCCATAACAAAAGGAGTTCGGGATTCAAATATGCCTGTGTTCCTTTCCGTCCACAAAAACCAGCAAGTTAGAGCCGGTAGAGTCCTCCAAGCTTTCTCCACCGAATTCCAGGTTTCAAAACACATAGATAAGGATCGACCCCCTCAAATGGTATTAAAGTTATAAATGGTCGACAATGTATACCAAACGGACTGTGAGAAGGAACAGTTAATAAACAAATGAGAATCAGTCTCCTCAACATTAAAGCATAAGTGGAAAATACTCGGTCCTGGCCATCCTCTCTTTCTAAGGTTATCCCAGGTGAGAATTTTATTTTCCAGCACCAGCCATATGAAAAGCTTTAGCTTATATGCTATATCCCAAGACCAAATCTGTTTGTGCCAACCTGTGATGGGAGTTAGCCAATATTCCTTTGCCAATGCATTGTAAAAAATCCTAATAGTGATAAGTCCCGAAAGATCACCACCTATCCAAATCAACGAGTCCTCCTTCGAATGTAGTTGAATCCCCGCTAGAATGAGGGCCCGACAGTAAACATTCCATTCCGCTGCAAGATTTCCACTGAACTCTAAGTCTACACTAGATTTCCAATGATTTGTGACGAAACCCAAAGACGTCTGAGTTGTAGCTTGATATAGATAACAAATTTTTTTCACCTTAAGGGCCTCACGAAGCTCAGGGGTAACAGGGAAGTGGAGCCAATCCCCAATATCTTATCCAGTCCAATCAAGATCGAGGATCCATTCCCTGGATTCCAACTAATCCATTGAGTGATGATGGGTAAGGATTTAAGAAAAAAATTTCAAATCCGCGAGGCTATAGGATGAAAAGGCGAAGTCGACCGCAACTAGGTTGCCATTGAGCAATAGGGGAGATATTTGTCCTTTACCACTTGATGCCAAATACTTTCCTTAAATAAAACGCGCCACAAGGAATTTGTTGCCAGTGCATGATTGAAAAGGAAGAGATTCTGGAGGCCCCAACCACCGGATGTTTAGGCTTTGCAATCGTCTCCCAACTACAAAGGTGCAATCCCTACTTAGGTGATGTTCTACTTATCTATTCATATTTGTTCAAGGAAATTGATATCGATATATTATAAAAAAAACTTTAATGCTTATAATGTAAATACATTGATATTATGAAAGAGCTTTATATTTAACTATGAAAATTGAGATATTATAAAAAAGTTTTGTATTTTACAGTGAAATTGATATTCTACTTATGTATCCATATTTGTTCAAGGAAATTGATATTGTGAAGGAGCTTTATATTTATATATATATAATTGATATTCTCGTTATCAATATTTTATTAAATTTAAATTTAAGTGTTTACATTATTATATTATTGTTCACGATTAAATTTAAAGTTTTTTTTTTAATTTTTATATTTATTATTATACAAAAAGTAGTTATTGTAATTAGATATCATTTTTGGGATTAATTGTTTAGAGTAAGTCATTAATTTATGATTCTGATTTTCTAATAATTCTTTAATAATTTACTAATAATATGAGTATTAGTAGCAGTTGACTAATAATTCTCATGATTTGAATAGTCCACTTAACACTCATTACATTAGGTGATATTTAAAAATGTTTAATAAAATTATTTTTAATATTAATAAAATAAAAATATGTAATATTAAAAAAATATACATTAAATGAGACATTTTTTGATTTTTTATTAATATAAATATATATATATTGAATTATTCTAATTATTGAATTCTTAATTTTAATGAGTTTAATGTTAGTTTAATTCTTAATTTTCATATATATATATATATATATAAAAGGTTATTCCTCCCAACCTTATACTTTATAATCAAACTATAAAAAAAAAAACAAATGGATAATCTTTTCCATCATGCAAACATATATTCTATACAAATGTCAAAAACTTCTTTTATGAAAAAATTGTTTGCTAGTACAAAGTAAACATAATGAAGCTCGTATGTTTTACATAATCACAAATAGTTTTTTTTTATTAAGATTGGATCATGGGTTTTGGTGCCTAGCCATTTTTATTTCAAATTCTAACCTACAAGCTTATTAAAATCTGTGGAATTTTATAACAATGTTAATTGTAATTCATTTTTAGTTTGGTCAAAAAGTTTGGGTTCCTTTCTTTTTTTTCCATGAGAAATTAACTCGATTTATATTAGAGATATAAATCATTTACATCACTGTCCAGACTGGCACTAGCAGCCATTACAATTCGTCCCGGAGACCCAGCCGGAATGGAACTCAAGACCTCCTCCCAACATGGAGAAAGGTCTTTACCAACCGCGCTGTAAAATCTGTGGAATTTTATAACAATGTTAATTGTAATTCATTTTTAGTTTGGTCAAAAAGTTTGGGTTCCTTTCTTGATCTAAATTGTTTGATTCTTGCATCTATTTTGCTTTATTGATAGAATAAATGAGCGAGGATAGTTGCACTGATAGGTTCGACTCATCAATCATTTCCATATTGGTGTCTATGTATTCCATCTCTATGGCTGACACATAATTATTGGTTATAGTACAAAGCATTGATAACTTTGGATCCAAAGATAGAGTCACCGAGTGGTGGATCAACTTTCAATTTTTTCACCATGTGGGTGTATTGTTTGAATGCTTTTTTTTTTTACTAGGAGAGACCTTTGCCTTTGGACATGTAGCCACCACTTATTCATGTTGACAGTAAAATGCAACAAAATGATAGATATTCATAATCCAAAATTTGTGTTCAATTGTATTATCACATTCCAATATAGTTTTATTTGAAAGATTTTTACTTAAATTTGCATAAACGCATATTCTAGAAATAATGACAATATTCAACCTTGTCATTTAACTTATTCAAGGTGTCACTGATAACTATAAAGATATTCTCATTCCAATATTCCCAAGGAAAGTTGAAAATTATTAACCAAACCAAAACTTATATTCATGATTCTTTTTTATATATAAAGCATTTCCAAGGGAAATCTACCGAACACTTTCCTTCAATATGAGGATGATACCTAGGGTAAACTAGATTTTTCAAGGCTCAAGACAAGGTTGGCATCTCAACAACAATTATCTCATAAAGAGAAAACATGTCATAAAGTGAGATTTGAATCCAGGCGGAGAAAGAAACATCTTTTCCTCTCAACCACTCAAGTAACACCCAATTGACATTTATATTGATGATTCGATAAATAGATTAAAATTATATTAATAACAATATTTTCTCAATTAAAGTTTTTTCATTCCATTGTATGTGAAAATGTTACTTTGTATTAAAACATTACTTAGTAATGGGAAGCTTCATTTTACTTTATTAAGTTTTGAGTATTCACTACTTATTAGAAGTTGTGACATTGTTTACATATTTTTTGATGTGTGATTGTCTAACTTAACTTAACAATCATGATTGATCAATCATTTATTAATAACTCTCTCAAGGGAACACGCTATCCATCCTTTAAAATCAAATCCAAATAAAATTATAACATTATTTTACATTAAACAATTCCATTATTCTCTTTATCATTATCAAACACTATTAAAAATAAATATAATATATTAATATTTTTATAAATTTAAATATAATTAATATTTTTTTACCAATAACTATACTTATTAATTAATTATGATTTTGAAAATTATCCTTAATACTATGCATTTTGTGTTTTGAGAACTTGCCATCAAACCGCAAACTCATGTCCACCAAATATTGAAATAATTTTGTCACCTACAAGAATAAACAATTACTAAAGAAATTCTAAAAAGAGATTTGTGAAAAACAAATGCCAAACACAATTTAATGAGTCCTCACATTATGTAATTATTTTCACCTTATCCAAAACATGTGGATAATTTAATATAATAGATACCATAAGCTCTTTGAGGCATGCATGGATTGTAAAATCATTATATAGGTTTGTTTTAAGTATGTGACGATGCCTCTTACTTCATGTGCATGATGTTCGTTGGGCACAACAGTTTATTAGCACATGATTTAATTCAATATGAATGTTTGCTAATGATCAAATTTGGTTTTTAAAATTTGTTGGATAGGTGTAAGTGTGGTATTGTGTTAGGTTGTAATAATTTGGAGTGATTTTTGTGACATTAATTCAGGTTTAAATTAAATTAGGATCAAATTTTGATGAACATGTTTTTTTTTTATATATGAGGTTCAATGAGGTGGTTTAATTATAATAAATATTATTGGATGTAGTTGTTAATTATATGGAATATCGTTGTATAGTGTTGTAATTGTTAATTATATGGAATATCGTTGTATAGTGTTGGTAAGGCATTAATAAACTTTATTTTTCGATTTAGATACCATGTAATTTTTTTATTTTATTGATCTATTTTAATTCATCATTTATATTAATGATATCTAAATAATTTATGTTGATAATTATAATTTTTCTAGGGATTCAAGTGTTATTGGAAATGGTACAAAATGAGGATGTGTCCAGTTGAAGGGTGGAACAGGTAACAGATTGAGACAACGACATCATTAACATGCATGAGGTAAACGACACTTAAGTCAGTGGATTAAATGCATAATTTAATTGATAGTAATGGAGGTACGTGCTCCTCCTTCACCTCGCACATTCGCTTAACCATGATCCACACCACTTGCAATTCAAATGATAATCGAGCAAGGGTAATCCTAGAGAAAGCAAAACTCTGTGAGTGCAAAGGAACAATTGATCTTCAACATATCATGGTAATGAGTGGTAACGACAAGGTAAAAGGAGAGGCTCAACTCCCCTACAACAGATACCAAGATTCAGGTATTTGCAAAGCACTTAAGACTTATGTAGATTCGACAGGACTCCAAATCTCCACCATTGAAAGTATTTCAACAATATCGCCTACTCGTGGATACCGTCGAGGGAGTTGGACCTAGGCTAACCCCTCTGGCTCACAAAATTCTATTCCAAAGCCCCCAAGAACGAGGGTGTAGAAAGATGTTCAAGTCGTGGTAGAGGAATTCAGAGAGTTCAATCCCCCACATATCCAAGATGAAATGGAAAATGTAGAAGGGGAAATTGCATGGAGAGGAGATTAATCCATGACTGAGAAATAGATGAGGAGATAGGTAGTTAGGTCCCTGACATAAGTAGTTCCAAAGCTTGCGACACAAAGTACTGGAAGATCATCGACTTGTATTGACACATCAAAATGTTTATGGGCAAGATGCTACAAGATCGAGAGGAGGCACAAGACAAAATTCTTCTACAACTGGATGAGGTACAATTGTATATTTTAACCTTGTATAATAAATTACTGCAAATAGATTCTTAATAAAAATAAAAAAGATAGTATAATGGCACACACACACACATTACACAAAGATTTTTACCCTGGAAACCCAAACCGAGAAAACTAGCAACCTGTTTAGAGCCACACCTCTAATCTTATATTCATCATCTTCATTGTTTACAATACAATATACATATAGGATCCTGCGACATCCAAATCCCTAATCCATTGACCCGGATTAGAAAACCATCGGCGAAAACCATGTGCCGAAATAACACCAAAAACGAAAGCAAAAAAAACATGTTCCCTACCCCACGAGGCTCCCATATTAGTGTACAGTACATGGGACCAATCTTGCAAAGAATATAACACATACCCAACAACAAGTGCTACTCAAGGAAATCCAATCTAGCCTCTCGACTCCAAGCACAATGATTGCTAACTAGCCATTGAAGGTCTCCCAACAAACATTTATGAAGCCTCTTCATTAATCTTGTAAAGCTCCCCTAGAATAATCTCCACTATGTTTAATTTTTTGTTTAATTTACTAGTACTCTATAATCGATGCTATCTAATATGTTCCAGGCAATTTGGAACTCTGAAATGGTTGAATTGTGTCGATAGTATGGTCTTTAATAAAAAACTCTCTCAAACTACATGAACTAATGACTTATAACACTAATATCGATCTGGTTTCCCTAATGGCAGGTCAACAACAAGGGGATTTTGTATAAATATTCCATATTCTGATTAATATACATAGAATTGTGTGCTTACAAAAAAAGTTGATAATTATAATTATCATATGAAAACATATAGTTATGATTATCATACGAAAACATATAATTATGATTATCATATGAAGATAATTCCTACAAATTAATCAAATCTGACATGAATTTTGGTTTATTTTTCTCATCTATCACAATTCATCACTTACATCTTAATATTTAGATCATTTGTATAGATAATTACAGTTATCATATAAATATAAACATTACAAAGCTATATATTATAAAAGATACAATTCGTCAATTAGGTTTATCTTAGGTGGTTGGGAGGAATGGTTTTTATCATCTCCACCGAGATTCAATTCCCACAAGTGACACGTTTAACTCTTAATAAGTATATCATTATAATGGCTTTGAGCTTTGTTATTGACTAGCATTGTGGGTACCATCCTTGAAATGAGGGAAAGTACTTGGGGTTTTTCCCAAGGAGAATCTAGGGTTTACCCTAGGTACCATCCTTGAAATGAGGGGAAGTGGATAACAATTCCATAAATATACACGAAACATAAAATTTTGGGATGAAATTTAATATTTGTTTGAGGGTTACAATTCTATAAATAATTCAAGTTCCTATTTCCAACTCAACTCCATATTTTGAGAGCCCATCTACAACGTTGTTCCTATCCCTGTAAATATGAGTCAGAGATGTATATGAGAAAAATGTCACTAGATTTAGAACTTCACCATACAAAGGTCGTAATGCAAAATTCATGAGAGCAATTTCTTTACACATCCATTGAATAACCAATGTTGAGTCTCAAAAAATTATAATTAGTTTACACCAAATTCTTGTGCTAGTTTCATGACTAGCTATAAAGTCACCAATTCACGAAAGTTGTTAATTTCTTGACCAATTCCAACCTTGAAAGAAATACTGTGATATGAAGACAAGTATAGAATGCCTCCTAAACTTCTCTTAGAAGGGTTCCACTGTCATGCACCATAAAAAAAAACCCATGGAATATCCTTATTATACCTGTCGATAGGCATGGTATATAGTGTTGAGTTAGGTTTGACTTTCTATTAGTTCATGGATGACCATAAAATATACACCCCTTTATCTAAAGTTTTAAAAAATAATGATTAATTTTAAATTTTAAATCTCATTTATCTGATATTTTATTGGCCAAAAACTTTGAAATCTTATTGCTGCCTTTGCTTCCCCCAATGTTATTGTAATAAATATTTCTGCCATCTAGTCATTTCATGCCTACTCCTTCTCTCCCTATCTCATTAAACAATACTTTCATTATTATATTCGGCAAGTATATGCTACCTAGTAGCCTTGTTTATTGTCACTTCATCTTGCATATGAGAGATAGATTTTTCCTACACCTGTGGGTAGGCATTTAAAATATTTAAGGACTATACAACACATTTGAGTGGAAGTATCTCTACCTTCAAACAACTTTAGATTTCTAGCAAAAAATAATTCCAAAACTATATTAAGTAGAAGTACTTTGATCTTGAAAGTCTTCTTTCCATTACACCAAGTTCAGAAGGCCTCTTCAAGTCTTCCTCCTTTCCATAAATTTCCAATCCTTTTAAACTTTCCACCTTGCTTTAGATAACTTAACATAAGTTACTTTAATATTTAAGTTGATTAAAAAAAAAAAAAAAACGTAATTAAACATTTTGCTCGTTTGTTAAAGAGAAGTGATGAAATGATTCAATTTTTCCAAAAACATAATGAAATATTTAACCTAATAAAAATAAATTGAATATAATAATAATGTCATCAATTTGTGTTGATTTGATTAAATGACATCACGCTTAAAATAAAAATTAATGCACTTGAAAAAACCAACATAATCTGTGTTGATTTGATTAAATGCATTAGAGTTAAAATAAAAATTAATACAATGGAAAAAAACCAACATGATTACCTAGAAGTCAAACTTAAGAACCATTATTTATTGAAATATTTGTTCTCAAAGCATATTGTTGTGATATTTGGTGCGTATACTTTGCAATTAGTAAATACATGGACAATTGCATAATTTTATGTGATTTTTTTTTTAATCAATATAGCTTATATTAAATATTATTAGTTTGTTATATTAAATATTATTAGTCGATTAATGAAATTTGATTGGTTGGTAAAGTATGATGTTGTGTTTTTGGTAAATTCTCAATTAAGTTTAGATTAGGTGGTTTAAAAGGAGGAGCGTTATTCTCCCCATCGATGATCAATTCCTCTAAGTGACATTTTGAATTTTTAATGAGTATATTGTTGTATCAACCTTGAGCCTTGAAAATTTTGGTTTATCTTAGATATCATCCTTAAAATGAGGGGAAGTACCCGGTGGATTTCCCCAAGATTGTATTTCATGAAAAAAGAAGTAGATTTTTTTTGTAATTTAGTAACACTATGTATTAATAGTATAAAGTAAAATGTATAATGAGTCCATGTTGTGATCCCTTTTCAAGGGAAGTCTATGTCTATCCTTCTCTAGGAGTTCAACTTAGTACTATAAAGCAAAAACGAAATCTTATCAACTAGACAACCATAACTTAGAGTTTGTCCCCTCCAACCTATCATAACAAGAAAAATAAAAATAGAGTTACTAGATCTGGAATAGCAAATGCTAATTCTCAACTTCAAATTTGGAATCCACGGTGGTATAAAATAAGGAAGTGGCTTCTTCCTTGGAAGCTTTGGTTGTCTATGTTTCTACTATGGTATCTAGAATGACAAATGCTAATTCTCAACCTCGAAATTGGAATCCATAGTGGTATAAAATGGGGAAGTGGCTCCTTCCTTGGAAGCTCTAGTTGTCTCTATTTCTACTCTAGTAGTCTGCCTCACCTCCTCTTGACTTTCACTCCTTGCTTTTTGCCCACAAATGGTATTTGTCAATTTCTCATGCTTATGGTCAACTTGTTCCAGTTTGTAGTTGAGTTGTTCCAGGTTGTTGAGAATTTCTTGATATCAGGTCTCTTTCTCTTTAATGACCCAAGTTACGAATGACTAAGTGTGTCAATATGAATCCACCCTTTCCCAATACTTGGTATCCTTACTTCCAGAGTAGCCTATGTCCAGAATCCAAGCTATGATTTTCTCATCAATTTGTTGACTTGATATTTGACTTTGTTTCTCTCTGACCTTGTTCTCAATGCATTCCACCTCTTATTTAATAGAATTTGTGGACCATGTGTGATAAACCTCCACTATTGCTTCCACGTTTGAACATGCCCTTGTCATTTTTTATTCTTTCCCTGAATCCATAAGAGGTTGTCATTGCCTTGGCCTCCCATGCCTTAAACTATTAGCTTTGTATCCCCCCTTAGACTCTCTCGTATCTACTACCTCCATTATCCTCCAGGAAACCCACTGCTCAACACACATCAGTTCCAAACTAAGATCCTAGTGAATGGAGTTTATTGGTTGAGTTTCGAGTTGAGCTATATCTAAGAGGTTTCGTTGTCTCAAGCCTAATATCTGAACCCAAATGAAGAACTCTAGGTCTAAGAGCCCTATTTCATTCCTTTTATGGGTGACCACCTTATCGATGACAATCCTCTTCATCATGCCAATCATTTCTACCATAAATTTTCTTGTTAGTGGGGCTCATTTGATGGGATACCAAGCCATAAATCGCTAGGTTGGTGTAGTTTGGCTTGAGGCCGGAGATGTCAATCCATTGTGGTTTGAGGCTTCTTTGTGCCTCAGGTTTGTATCAATGACATCTACCTTATAGAAGGACACACGACTTGATCATTTACTTTCCTCCTCGACACCCCATACAGAGTAG
This sequence comes from Picea engelmannii, assembly GCA_009831015.1. Lineage (NCBI taxonomy): Eukaryota > Viridiplantae > Streptophyta > Pinopsida > Pinales > Pinaceae > Picea > Picea engelmannii. The sequence goes on along the minus strand of ML789936.1, from coordinate 261,572 downwards.
TGTTGTAATTTGACATTAACCCTTATCCATAAAAAAAAAATTATGACGTTCAAATATTTTTACAACCCTTCAATTTACGTTCACAAAATGAATAATTTGTGAATTTTAGGTTCAAAAATATTCATGAATGCAAGATGCTATTAAATTGGAGTTATATTCAAATCATCAACATATATTAGATAAATCAATATTTAATTTAACAATGAAAAATATTAACTTAATAATAAACACAAAGTAAAAAATATATTTTGGTTTAACCAAATTTGTCTTAAGAGATTAGTTGTCTCACACTTTCAAAGAATCTTACCTATAAAAGTATTTACAAGAGATTTTGATCTTTCAAAATTAATTCAAGTAATTCATATGAAAAATAATTCATAGATTTTTTTTTATTCGAACCTTGCAATGAAGAAACTCTTCACACCTATACATCTAACACATTGCTTTTTTTGTCGTTTTTTGCAAAATGGCATTTTAAAACAATAATATTTGAAATTTCAACTTCTCCTTATTCTTACTTAAGTCTTCTTCTCCTTCATTTGTGGCTTTTTCTTGAACACACAACTCTTATTTAATATATATTAAGTAAGTGTCTGTGTTACTAGGAGAAAACCATAAAAGGAAAAAAAATATTAAACATTTAAAATTATATATGTTTATTCATAGGGAACATTTATAAGGAGAAAAAGATGGGTATATTTATATGTTTATTCATAGAATACATTAATAAGGAGAAAACTCCACACACAATTTTGATCCATAAATTTTTCTAACATAATGGGTATAGGTTGACAATTTTACTCTAGGTCAATATTGACGATTTCTTATCCACAACTACACGTAAAAATATATATTTAGATTTAACAATCTATATAAATTGAATTTTAAAAATTTTCAATAAATATATTTATGATGTGTACATTAATACCAAAACACTCTTTATTCGAACCTTGCAATGGAGAAACTCTTCACATCTATACATCTAACACATTGCTTCTTTTGTCGTTTTTTGCAAAATAGCATTTTAAAACAATGATATTTAAAATTTCAACTTCTCCTTATTCCTACTTAAGTCTTCTCCTTCATATATGGCTTTTTCTTGATCACACAACTCTTATTTATTAGTCCTTGCCATGGGACCATAGCAATGAGTTTGCTTTTGATGTGACATTGATGTGACATTAATTTGCCTTTTACCATAAATTTGTGTATGCAATGTAATGTTTAATATAGGAAAACAAATGTATATTTTTGGATATAATAAAAATATTTGCGTTTCTCATTTCTAATTGGTTGATAGAATTGAAGTGTTATTGCTTCCTTCATGTCTTTCAATGTGTAGAATTAATTACATAATCAATGAATTTCACCAATCACCGCATCTAAATATAAAAAGTTGTACTATGCATTATTATATTTATATTATATTTATTATCTAATATATTATTTATTATTATATTTATTATATTTATGAATATTATAGTTCCATTCAACTTACGATTCATTATACATTTTGAATAACAAACAACCCTCAATTATTATCTTTTGACAAAAAATATTCATTACTGGTGAATTTAGTTATATTAAATTTCATTGTTCAACATGTGTTTCCCAACTAACTCGGCATGGACTGCGTTGTCATACAACCCTTATTTAATATGTATTAAGTAAGTGTCTGTGTTACAAGGAAAAAACCATAAAAAAAAAATATTAAACATTTACACAAGGAAAAAACCATAAAAAAATATTAAACATTTAAAATTATATATGTTTATTCATAATGAACAATTATAAAGAGAAAATGATAGATATATTTATATATTTATTCCATATAGTACATTTATAAGGAAAGAACTCCACACAGAGTTTTGATCCATAAATTTAGTCAATATTGAGGTTTTCTTATCCCAGCTACGCGTAAAAATATATATTTAAATTTAACAACCTATATAATTCAATTTTAAAAATTTTCAATAAATATATTGATGATGTGTACATTAATACCAAAACACTCTTTATTACGAATGATGCATTAATACCAAATCTTAGGGGAAAAAGTCTTAATCAAAGTATTTCAACTCAACCTAACTTTATTGAAAAATGTATGCTCACTTCAAGTTGTTGAACAGTTCAATAAATATATGTGGTCTCTATTTTAGTGCCCAAAGGCGGCTGAAAGGAGTCTGGTCAACCGATGCTTATCTTCGTGTCAATATTTTGTGTGGAATATGAGAGGGATTTCAATTTTTCACGGTGCTCCACGACTCTTGTTATTATCTTAATGTCATAAATGGTTTTATATTATCAAGTGCAAGAGTATTGGACTAGGTTTTCTATGTAGTATATAATATTAACATAGCTTTATCTTGATTTGGAATATATTCAATATTAATATTAATAGATAAAGTATAAAAATAGAAATATAAATATTTTTGTGTTTAAAAAATCTTGAGTTAAGATGAATTTAAGTTGGTTGTGTGTATAATAATAATGTAATTTAAAGTTGTAGCTAAATGTCAAATTGATGTATACTTTTTTTTGTTTGTGGGATAAGAAATGCATTTTGTCCAATGATTTCAGTGCTTAGTTTATGGAGGTGTACATTTAACCCCCAAGGGTTATCTCAAGAGGTTTGACATACCACATTGAAGCTGCAATGATCAAGGAGGTCACAAGGTTGAATCCATCTAGCTCCCTCAACATTAGGCTTACATGTTGTTTGTAAGTGACACTTACACCGAGGATCATTCATGGAATGTAAAGAAGCCCTTGGAGGGTTTCCACAATAAAATTTTCCATGGAAATATATGTGTGTGTGTGTGTGTGTGTACCAAGGAAAACCTTGAGAGGAAGCCTAATGGATGCTTCCCCACGTTCGGGAATGACATCCCTGGTAAACATATTTGTGTAAACTAGTGTGCCTCACTCAAAGGAATTTGAATAGGGCACTTGTGGCACAGAGCTAGCAAAATGCCCAACAACATTGAAAACAACTAATTGAACCAACCCCTTGGGCTTAGGGTGTGTGTGTGTGTGTGTGTGTGTGTAAATTAATAAAAACCAGGTATTTTTATAAAAAAATAATAACTTTGAAATTATCCTTTTTTTGTTTTGTATATTTTGATTTATAAGTATCGATCTTACACATCTCATCCATTAAAAAAATCAATGAAAAAAATATTTTATTGGGTACACTTATGCAACATGTTAACTTTAGGAACAAATGTTACACATCCCCCTCCCACAAAAGCACCTAACTTCCCAGTTGGTGCCACTATTGCCAAGATGTTGTTGGTAATAAGGCACATCATGCAGATCCATAGTTCAATTCCCACTGGGTGAGGCATTTAGTTGGTTTAATTCTCATGGAAACCAATGTGTGTGTGTGTACCAAAGAAAACCTTGAGAGCAAACCTAATGGATGTTTCCCCACACTCACGAATGACATCCCTAGTAAACATATCAATGTAAACTAGTGTGTTTCACTCAAAGGAATTTGAATAGGGTACTCGTGGCACATAACTAACAAAATGCCCAACAACATTGGAAACAACCAGTTGAACCAACCCCTAGGACTTGTGTGTGTGTGTGTGTAAATTAATAATAAAAACTAGTTTTTTTTTTAAATAAATCATTTTGACATTATCCATTTTTCGTTTTGTATATTTTGGTTTATAAGCATCGATTTTACATATCTCATCCATTAAAAAAATCAATGAAAAAAATATTATATTGGGTATACTTATGCAACATGTTAACTTTAGGAACAAATGTTACACATCTCCCTCCCACAAAAGCACCTAACTTCCCAATTGGTGCCATTGTTGCCAAGATGTTGTCGGTAATCCAGCACATCATGCAGATCCACAATTCAATTCCCACTGGGTGAGGCATTTGGTTGGTTTTTTTGTCCGTAGGTGATCAATTCAAATCCCATTGGGTGAGGCTATCACATCCTCTTCAAATGACTATGCCACCCATCAAATAGGGATGTGACCCAAATAAAAAAAATAAAATCTCAATATAAATTTGAACCCATTATTTTTTTAAAGTAAGAATTCTATAAAATACCTTCCATGTAAAAGTAAAAGTGTCACAGTAAGTCAAATATTTGTTGGAGCTACAGTGCCCATTGTTGGAAACCAACTCTAACACCTAGACTAGATGGTTGTGCCATATACATATTTTCAAAACAAAAGACTTTGACCAATGCATGTCGACTATGCTAATATCTATACTGCCTGGGTGCATCATAAACATGCTTCCACGAAAAAATGTAAAACCTAAAAAACAAGTGGACCATCATCAAATATGTTTGGGAGGAAGGAGGATGGGCGCCTTTGCATTGTCATTGTTGCCCATATATGTCGATAGAGAGATGCGTTGTTCTAGGAGCTCCAGACGAAACTTGATGTCAAAGACCTCGCTTCTCAACTCGAAAATCAATTTTTGGAGTGTGGCAGGGCCTCAAAGATGTGCTGGAAGTCCTCATCTTCGGTTATATTTGGCTAGCTAGGGGACAATGCTTCATGGCCCCAATTGTCGGTGTGGCCCGGGGACGAGGTGCATTGGGAACGTTGAGGGGACCCATGTTGTAGAATTTTTGAGGAAGTCCAACCTAGGAAGGTCTTTAGAGCATGGCCCAACAAATTATAGTGTCAATCAAACCATTCTATTTTGCATCCCCAACTTGTAGAGGTGTGGCCACTATCTTGTTTGTGCATCGAGGTCGAGCTGGGGGAAGAGGACCCTGATCATTGCCTTTTGTTTATGAAGTTATCGTTGCTTGCAACCGAGGAGAGGCATTTCCCAGCTGAAATATACTCCCCCTTCCATGCTTCAAGCGACCTCTTTGCCTTGGCATTGTGAGTGTGAAGCTTTGAACTACCTGAATCAGGGCACTAGATGATTGTTCCTTTGGTCTCTGCAACCACGATATCACTCAACTTACAAGCTTGAAACATAATGAAGATCCGACCGCCTTCGATGCATTCTTATGTTATCCCCAGTAGTCAACATCAAGGTCGTTAATGACATCTTGATTTCCAAGTGCGTGGAGTTAATATCATCAGCCTCTGTCGTGCAGGTGTGCAACCTTCATCTGGAGAGAAATCATCTAAAATACTTAATGTCTTGAATGTTCCATGGTGAGGGCATGGAAATACCACCTCCTTAGCTTCTCGCCTAATATGGGAGGGTAACAACACTTGTTGGGGCTAAATAATGGGGCGTAAGAGTTCCAGATTGTTTAAGAGCCTCCAACTTGGGGAAATGTTTTTTTGGAGCAGAGCGATTGAGGATCTTAGTTAACATGGTGAGGATTATCTATGAATCTCCTTCTACCAAAATTTGAGTGTAGCCATGTTGTCGAGCCAGTTGGAGGCCTTTGATGAGGGCCCAAAGCTCTGTTGCATTGTTTGTTTCATATCCTAGGCTACTTTTTGAAATGTGAAGAATGGATCCTTGAGCATTTTGAAGAACAAAGCCAATTCCTGCTAGACCCAGATTTCCTTTTGATGCCCCATCGAAATTGAGTTTAAGGAAGCCAGAGGGGGGACATGTCCAACAATTGGGGATGTGTGAATGGGTCGAGCACAAGTTAGCCTGAGGATATTAGGGGATTATACAGAGATTCCACCCTTGGTATATAGCATGCTCGTTTGAGTCACAAGAATTATCCCCTGTGGTCCATTTGTTGGCCAAGATTGTCTCCACTCTATTCTTTCGGATTTGAATCCAAACTTCGTCCCAAGTAATCTTGACGGAGAGAAAGATTCTTCGATTTCGCTCTTTCCATATCTATCAGAGAATGATTCATGAGAATAGATTCCAAATGCAATTGAGAATAGGATTTTTGAAGCCACCAGTTCTCCACTCGGTGATTGTGCACATGCAACTTCATCCCTGCTTCAGTTAGATGTGCGCATCATGAGGGCACCCTGATCCCAAATTAGGGATCTGAAGAAACATTGGTTAAGGAGATGCTCTTGAGTTTCTTTTGATCGTAAGCAAAGATGACAAATGGATGGTCCAACGAACCCTCTTTTCTTAAGATTTTCCTAGGTGAGCATGTTGTTATGTCTGCCTAGCCAAAGAAACGTGCTTATCTTTGGCCATAGGTTAGAGTCCCAAATGTTACTCCAAATAGGGGTATTTGGAAGCATGGAGATGTTGGATTTTAGGCCATAAGTTTCTATGATCATGAAGATGCCCTTGGGAGCATATCCCCATCGTAGAATGTCTCCTAACTTGATCTTAATTCTATGCATGTTTTCTTCTTCATGCCAGTGTCCCAATTCCTGTTGAGTTTGGATCCCTAGCTCTTCCTCTTTGGTTTTTCATGTGTGCCAAGTGTCATTGTGGTCGCTCGATCACAAAAAATATGAGACTATCTTTAGGCCTGCCCAGTTTGTATGTGGCTGGAGAATCTGATGCCATTGTTGTTAAATTAAAGGTGGGATCTACTGCCAAGAATCTATCTAGAATAGGGAAATATTTCCATTGTCTATTTCTCAGAAGCCATGGTCTTGAACGAGGGATTTGTTTCGTTCTGTTGTGTTCCAAATGATAGAGCCCGCTCTGCTATCATTCCATCTGATCAATTATTCCTCCCGCAATATTGGGGCATATTTATGTCTCCATAATCGTGCCTAGATTTCGGTGGGATTCTTGAGCCACCTCCACCAAGTATTATCTCCCAGGACCTGGTTGAGGGTTGGAGGATCACAAAGCCCCAAGCCTCCTGCATATTTCATCTTGCATAATTCCTTCCAACTTACCAGGGCCCATATGCAACCCTGTTTGGTTTCCTGCCAAAGAAATTTTCTATATATGCTTTTGATGGTGTTGAGAATGGAAACAGGAGTAGCCAGGTCCAAAAAGATGAAAATGGGGATGGATTGTAAGACATATTTAAGAAGGACTTGATGAACAACTAAGTTGAGGGTTTGAAAGGTCCACGAGTCGAGCCTTCTCTCAAGCGCGAGGAGGCTTTCCCATGAATTATTGCGAAGCACATTGTCAATGAGAGGGACTCCTAAGTATTTGGCCAGAAGGGAGCCCTTGTTGAAGCCAAGGATACACACAATGAAGGACTGGATGGCTCTAGGGGTGTTGAAGAACAAAATTTGGGATTTTTCACAATTAGTGGAGGTACCAGAGGCTGTAATGAAGTCAGTAAGAATCTCTTGAACGTGTCTGGCTTCCCGTTATAACAACATTTGAATTCATACATGCATGCAAATAAATAATGCAATGAAAATTAACATGCATAAACTCATTTAAACTAGGGATTCCATTTCCCTTTTGTTTGTAGTAGAAATTGAATTTAGATTGTAGAGTTATAAACAAAGAATGAAGAGAAAATATGGAGTGCTTATCTTTTGACCAAGCTAGTCCAAGAAACTGGTTATGTGCAAGCAATTTTCCACTACACATGCCACCCTTAAGCTAGCCTATGAGGCCACTTGGGTAAAGGAAAATAGTTATAAACCCACAAGTCACTCTTAGGCTCAACCAATCTATTGATGACTAAGCACTTTAGGTAACCATCCAACCATCAAACAATCACGACATTCTCATCCATTGCCCTTGTAGAACAAATAAAACTTCTCCCTTCTATTGTCAACAGTCCCTAAGGAGTATTTATCCTTCTAGTGCTCTTGGTGTAGGCAAGGAGAACCCTTCATGTTGATCTTCTAGAATAACTTGGTTGAAAAACATATTGTCTCCAAGGCACCCAGTGAGCAACAATTAACAGAGGAAAGGAGAGGTTTCCTAAACAACCCAAGCTCTATGCTACTCTACAGTCATCCATTTTTCTTCTTAGGTCCATGAATTACTCTCCCATGGTTGGTTTGTCACTTTCAAATATGTATCTTAGTCTAAGAATTGAGGTTGCAATTTTGGAACTTAGGTGGTGCTTGAACAAAAGAATGACGAGAGTGAATGATTTAATGAATGAGAATGGGAAGTGTGTGCATGAGAATGGATGAGGAACAATGTTCTATGAGGTTGGGGACTCTTACACTTCCCCGTGATGATTGTACCCAACCCCCATGCCTTCATAACAATGTGAGGTAGACTTCCTCACTAATCACTATATGCATTCAAGTATCGCCTTCTAAGTCGAAGATGACAAATTAAATTTAAATAAAGCATGTGATAAAAAAGGTAGCAACTCTTAGGTAACATAGGATTATTTACCCCCACCTTGGGCCCCTTTTCATCTTCCCCACTAGTGGACTCATAGATAAACTTCACACTAGGAATCCTTACAACATATTTACACACTTACACATGGGGCCATTTATTTAAGCTCATATGGCTTAACTTCCATCATTATAAACACTTATTTACGATCAATACATAATCCAATCTAATACATCCAAAGGGTCAAAACCAAGATGTTACAAAGGCACACTATTCTACGTCGATGTGTATACTGGGGATGCCATCCATGAATGCGGGGAAGCACCCAAAAATTGTGTTCAAATGTATTATCGCATCCCAACATAATTTATTCGAAAGACCTTTACCATAAATGCATATTCTAGAAACAATGGTAATAGTCAACCTTGTCATTTAACTAATTCAAAGTGCCACCAACACCTATACAGATATTCTCATTTCAATTTTCTAAGGAAAGTTGAAAATTATTAACCAAATCACAACTTATGTTCATGATTTTTTTTTCTACGCAATGCATTTCTAAGGGAAACTCATAGGGAACTTCCCCTCATTTTGAGGATGGTACCTTTAGGCTCTAGACTAGGTCAACATCTCAACAACAATTGGCTCATGAAGAGAAAACATGTCAAAAAGTGGGATTTGAACTCAGGTGGGGAAGGAAACAACTTTTCCTCTCAACCACTCAAGCAACGCCCAACTGACATTTGTATTCATGATTCTATAAATGGCTTGAAATTATATTAATAGCAATATTATTTCAATTAAAGTTTTTTCACTTCATTGTATGTGAAAATACAACTTTGTATTCAAGCATTATTGAGTATTGGGAAGCTTCCGTTTTTTTTATTAAGTGTTGAGTATTCACTATTTATCAGGAGGTTATGATACCAGTTACAGGTTTTTATGTTTGTGACTAGTTGATCTTACTTTTTCCAAAGAAAATTTCACTTTATATTAATTATAATATAAACTGTTTACATATCAGTGCTCATAACGAATAGGTCTTCCACCTATTACTTCAAAAAAGAGAAGTTGTCTATACAAGGGTCAATACAAAGTAATCATTGAAACCAACCCAATAGAAAATATGCTAATATTCGTCATAGTCCTCTCAAAACAAAGAGGAGAATAACCATCCTCATGACCAAAAAATACTGAGTCCTGGACCAAAGTCTATCATACTTAGTACATATGTAAAAAAAGAGTTGGGCCCTCTTGGCCATCCACCCAATGACTGTATGATAATTGTCCTTGACAAAGATGAAGAGCCTTTTTTGACAGTAGATCAGCCTCCTTATTTTCTTCTCTATAGATGTGTGCAAAGGTAATTGATCTAAAGAATGGAATGAGATCATTGATTCTTTCCTTCCAACCATCTAGATTAGCCACCAAAATAGATCCTTTTCTGTTGAGCCAGACTATAACAATCTTGGAATCTCCCAAGACATATAACTCATAAATAGAAAGTCTTATATCAAGAAATAAGGTTGCCCAAGCTCCCATGAGCTCAGCCCTGGAGTTTGTACCCCTGCCACAGTTTAATGTCCATCTATCTTTAAAACTCCTCCAACACCACAGAGAGAATCATTTTGTTGAGTATCCCCGTCAAACCAAGCAAGAATTTTATCTACAGGAAGAAGAGTAGTGGAAATCCTAGGATTATAAACTTTTGTATTTTTTCTCTTCAAGCCCACGACACCTAAAACAGTGTAGAAAATGCGTTGCACAGATGGATTCCTGTCCTCGAAGAGCGATTTATTTCGATCCATCCAAATATTCCAACATACAAAAACAGGGAGGGCTTGATAAGTGGAAGTCCGAGAAGCCCAGCTTTGGAAACATTCCACCAAGGAATTGCCATTTCAATCATGATTGAACTTTAACACTTTTTTAAATTCTTCCCACACAGTGATGGTGAAAATACAACTGACAAAAATATGATTGATAGTTTCTCTTTGATGTCTACACAAGTAACACATACCTAGTCCCTGCCAACCTCTTTTTTGCAAGTTTTCCCATGTCAAGATTTTGTTTTCAACTGATAGCCATACAAATAGTTTTAGTTTCAGAGGGTAATCCCAGGTCCACATAATTCTCCTCCAACCACCTATCTTATAGTGCCAAATCTTATTTGATAGAGCTTCATAGGCATTTTTAACTGTGATTTGTCCTGACTTATCACTGCCTGTCGACTAGCTTAATACTAGAATCTATCAAATGCCTTGTGTAGGAATCCCATTCATCAACAAAATCCGCTTCCAATCCCAATTCAACACTACAAACCCAACTTTGACTCATCGAACCCCTGATCGATACTTGACTCGCCTGAAATAGTAGATAAATGTTCTTTTGATTGAGAATATTGATCAGATCTTGTGATAAATATGAATCCTAACCCATCCCCATAATTGCATCTCGACCAACAAAAATAGAATGTCTCGATCCCGGTCTCTAGGCCATCCAATGAAGAATTATCGGTAAAGAGTTCGTATATTTTTCCACGACTGTGAACCATAGGATGAATAAGCTTTCGCATAACACAACCATGATAAAATAGTTCCATGTGGGAAATATTTGTCCTTGAGTACTCTTTGCCACAATCTCGGTTTCATCAAGGCCCGCCAAAGAGTGTTTGATGCCAGCGCCCTATAAAAGATAAAGATATTGTGCAACCCCCATCCTCCATAATGTTTAGGTTTTGAAATTGCAACCCAACTGCATAAATGATAACACTTCTTGTTTTTGTTACCCGACCAGAGGAATGTAAAACTCAACCTTCGTATCTTATTTAGAATCGAAATCGATAAGTGAGCAAGAGTCATCCAGTGTACAGGGAGGCTCTCCAAAACATCTTTAATTAGGACTAGATGCCCCCCCATGGAGAGCCATTTGGTTCACCAATGGTTTAGCCTTGCCTCATACTTGTCAATAAGCCATTGCCAATCTTCCTCCTTATAACGATCTGGCTTCATCTGGTACCCCAAATATTTAAAACCTGTAGATGACTCTTTACTTGAGAAAGGGAGAATATCTTTAAGAGACTNTGACAAAAATATGATTGATAGTTTCTCTTTGATGTCTACACAAGTAACACATACCTAGTCCCTGCCAACCTCTTTTTTGCAAGTTTTCCCATGTCAAGATTTTGTTTTCAACTGATAGCCATACAAATAGTTTTAGTTTCAGAGGGTAATCCCAGGTCCACATAATTCTCCTCCAACCACCTATCTTATAGTGCCAAATCTTATTTGATAGAGCTTCATAGGCATTTTTAACTGTGATTTGTCCTGACTTATCACTGCCTGTCGACTAGCTTAATACTAGAATCTATCAAATGCCTTGTGTAGGAATCCCATTCATCAACAAAATCCGCTTCCAATCCCAATTCAACACTACAAACCCAACTTTGACTCATCGAACCCCTGATCGATACTTGACTCGCCTGAAATAGTAGATAAATGTTCTTTTGATTGAGAATATTGATCAGATCTTGTGATAAATATGAATCCTAACCCATCCCCATAATTGCATCTCGACCAACAAAAATAGAATGTCTCGATCCCGGTCTCTAGGCCATCCAATGAAGAATTATCGGTAAAGAGTTCGTATATTTTTCCACGACTGTGAACCATAGGATGAATAAGCTTTCGCATAACACAACCATGATAAAATAGTTCCATGTGGGAAATATTTGTCCTTGAGTACTCTTTGCCACAATCTCGGTTTCATCAAGGCCCGCCAAAGAGTGTTTGATGCCAGCGCCCTATAAAAGATAAAGATATTGTGCAACCCCCATCCTCCATAATGTTTAGGTTTTGAAATTGCAACCCAACTGCATAAATGATAACACTTCTTGTTTTTGTTACCCGACCAGAGGAATGTAAAACTCAACCTTCGTATCTTATTTAGAATCGAAATCGATAAGTGAGCAAGAGTCATCCAGTGTACAGGGAGGCTCTCCAAAACATCTTTAATTAGGACTAGATGCCCCCCCATGGAGAGCCATTTGGTTCACCAATGGTTTAGCCTTGCCTCATACTTGTCAATAAGCCATTGCCAATCTTCCTCCTTATAACGATCTGGCTTCATCTGGTACCCCAAATATTTAAAACCTGTAGATGACTCTTTACTTGAGAAAGGGAGAATATCTTTAAGAGACTGTAAAGTTTCTAGAGTAACTCCTGAAAACATGTAAACAAATTTTTGGATATTTATTACCAACCTAGAAGCCCGACAAAAAACATGTAGAATAGACTGTATCAAGACCCATTCGTCTGGAGATGCTCTGGACATTATTAGAATGTCATCTACAAATAAAAGATGAAGGACCTTTAGCAGTCTAAAAACCTTTATTCCCGAGAGCGAGCCCTCAACTTGAGCTTTCTTTAATGCGAGGCTAAGGGATTCCATAACTAAAATGAAAAGTAAAGGCGAGAGCGGGCATCCCTGCTTCAGACCTCTACTGCTTTTGAAGAAGGTGGAAGCTTCACCATTTATCAAAATAGCATAAGAAGTTGATGTGATGCATGCCATTATCCAGTTGGTTTTTTGTAACCCAAAACCGCATTGAACCAGGATTAATCTTAGATAGTCCCAATTTGTACAGTCATGGGCCTTTTTTAAATCCAGTTTCAGAATAATGGCTTATAACTTTTTATTTTTAATGCTATGAAGACACTCCTGAGTTGTGTTGACTGCGTCCAGGATTTTTCTACCTTTGAGAAACCCAAACCGTTCTTCCGAAAGTGCTCTGAACAAGATTGGTCGAGTCCTCTTTGATATAACTTTAGCTATAATCTTATAACATAAATTACATATCACTATAGGCCGAAAGTCACTAAAGAAAGAAGGTTTATTAACTTATTAGTTGATCTTACTTAATGATCATGATTACTCAACCATTTATTAATTACTCTCAAATAACACTATAACATTGTTTTGCATTAAATAACCCAATTATGCTCTTATCACTATAGGACTATTAAAAATAAAGTGACACAATAATCTTTTTATAAATTCAAATGATAATAAAACATTTCCTTAACCATAACTATAATTATAGTTAATATTAGTTTTGAAAAGTATCCTATAGACATACACATACATTATGGGCCATGTTTTCAGCACTACCCCTCAAACCACAAACTCATGTCCACCATATAATGAAATAATTTTGTCCCATACAAGAATAAACAATTAATAAAGCAATCCTAACTACTAGTTTGGAACAAAAACTCATGCCAACTCATTTGAAAATAAAAGATCTCGTGAAAAGAAAAATCCCACTTGGGAAACACAATTTAGTGAGTCGTCACATTATGCAATTATTTTCACCTTTATTAAAACATGTGAATAATATAATATAATACATGTTTTGAATAATATAACCATTATATAGTTTTGTTTAAGTATATTATGATGCCTCTATCTCTTTGAGCATGTGCATGATGTTAGTTGGGCAAATAGTTTATTAGCATGTGATTTAATTCAATACTATTGTTATCAAACGATTCAATTTATTTTTTATTAGCATGTGATTTAATTCAATACTATTGTTATCAAATGATTCAATTTATTTTTTAAAATTTGTTACTATTGTTATCGAATGATTCAATTTATTTTTTAAATTTGTTTAGTAAGTGTAACTATGATGATGTTTTTTTGAGATGTAGTATTTGGAGTGATTTTTGTTACACTAGTTTAGGTTAAAATTTCGATGAAGATTTTATTTATTTATTTAAGATTAATTGGATGTAGTTGTGGATTATATTAAATATTTTAAATTTGTTGAGTAAGTGTAATGATGTTTTTTTGAGATGTAGTATTTGGAGTGATTTTTGTTACAATAGTTTAGGTTAAAATTTTGATGAAGATTTTATTTATTTATTTAAGATTAATTGGATGTAGTTGTGGATTATATTAAATATTATTGTATAATGCATGATGATTTTATTTGTTTATTTAAAATTAATGGGATGTAGTTGATTATATTAAATATTATTGTATAATATTGATTATGTATTAATAAATTATATTTTTTAATCTAGATATTATATCATTTTTACTTTATTTTATTTATTTTTATTAATTTGTTAATAATTTTATTTAATTTTTTATGGAAGAAATAGTAGGAAACTTTTTCAGTACTTCTCCACATTTTGTGGATGGTAAATGGAGTAAATCATTGGTTTTGATTATGAGGTTTAACCTGGTGGGGACATCGAGTGAGGCAACAATATCAACAATATAGTTGGCCGAAGACTTGACCTCGAAACCTCTTGCATTATAACCACAACACTCATCCACTTGAGCTAACCCACCAGGCTAATCCATCAATAATATCTATATAATTT
>ML789936.1:222040-232146 GCA_009831015.1 Picea engelmannii | reverse complement strand
TCATTGTGCTCGTAGGCTGCCAACCCACTCTTTTCTAATGCAGATGGTGAAATGAAACTATCTGTAGCACCATAATCAAATAAAATTTTAACATTGATATGATTTAGCGTACCTGACGACTCCACCACCGTGGATTGATGTTCTTCCTGGCGATTATTAATTGCTGCATAAATATGGTGGCTGCCACTTGCTCTTCCCATCGGGGCCTTTCCTTCTCTATGCACAAATCCTGCTTGCAACTCTGGGTAGTCACACTGGTAATGGGGTCCTCCACATCCCCAACATGTAACATGAGATGGAACCTGCGCACTGCTCTGTGACGGTCTTTGAAATGAGTTCCTTCTCCTGGAACCCTTGCCCCTACTAGCTGCTCCCTGAGAAGGTCGTAGACCTGCCTATGTCATTGGTGATGAATGGGATGCTGCACTCGTTGCCATTGAAATACCTGTGGCAACTATCCTTGGTGCGACTCTATTTCCATAAGGAGGTGGACTAGAGCTCCCTCCCCTGGAGAAGGTCCTAGGGGCCTTCCCCACGAATCTAGGATGATGTGGAAAGGTCGATCGCATACCTCCATTTAAGCTCATGTGTTCCTCAACATAACGTGCATTTTCAATTGCTTCCGCTATTGACGACAGTTTCCACATCCGTACCATGGGTCTTATCTTAGGGTTTAACCCATAGACAAAGCGTTCTGCCTGTCATTGATCATTATCCATGTACGAAACATATTTTACCAACTCCATGAACTTGATCTCGTACTCTTCCACGGTCTTGTTTCCCTATACTAGAGCATGAAATGCCCCCACCTGGTGTTCCTCGTAGTAAGCCGACAAATATTTCCTCCGGAACCTTTCCTCAAAAAGTTCCCATGAGACAGTGTCTGGGGTAAGGTGCAACTGCCTCTCCAAGTTGCCCCACCAGTTCAAGGCACTGTCCCTCAACTGAAAGATTGTTATTTTCGCCTTTGAGGTGGAAGCATAGTCTCTTAAGGCGAAACATCGTGTCATTCCTTCCAACCATGCTTCAACACGTTCACTGGTTCGACCCCCGACAAACTTTGGAAGTTTGATCTTCTGCAGTTCTCTAGTGATGTCCCTAGGTGGAGCCCCTCCCTCTGAATCCTTCGATGCTTTGGGGTTACCCACTCCAGATTATGGGGGTTCTATTTCGACATCTGCTGGTTGATGCCCCTTTAAGGTCTCATTAATGGCCTCCAAAGAGCGCATAATGAGAGCTAATTCAGGCGATGGTGGTGGTGGGGCCGACATTGGTGGTCCCTACGACGATGCCCCTCGGTCTCGATTTCCCCGAGTCCTAACCATATGGAACAATTGAATCTGCATCAAACCAAATGCTTGTCAGCGAAGAGTCTAAGGCAATTCACATTCACATAACTTATACTTGTAAACATAGGGTTAGGCGTAAGTTTTTTTTTTACTTATCTGTAAACAAACGTTACTCTCTTTAGGGTAAGTGGATAAAGGTTGGGGTCAAAAGCATCTTAGCTTGGTATCTTGGTAGGTATCCTTCTATATTTCTTACCTGGCTAGCTGCGCTAGCATTGTGGTATCCTCGCCCCTTACCCTAACTAGCTTTCTTCTTTAGGTGTCTAACCCTTCTAGGTCGTAGAGCCCTCTTTATTAAATATATTTTAAATAATTAATATAACATATATATATATATATATATATAATCTTTATATTAATTATTTAAAACTTTAGCAAATAAATAGATATTTTAAAATATTAATAATTAAAACAACCAACATTTATATTATTTAACAATTAAATAAAGTAAAAGATTATAATATTTAAAACAATCTTTCATTATTATTTAATATATAAATAATAAAATTAAAAACCATATTTTATATTTAAAACAATCTTTTATATAGATAGTTTGGGTAAGATTATAATAATTAAAACAATCTTTTATATTTACATATAAATAAAATTTAAAATTAAATAGAATAATTTAAAATTATACATATATTTAAAGATAGTCGAATGAGGTTGGTATCGTGGGACCTCGCATGAGGCCCACGTACCCCTAGGCTTTCAGTGCCTAAAACCCTAATCCCGCTCTTACTCACAATCATTCCTCCCCGATCGCCTCTTCCTCTGCGACTGCGGGTCGAGGGTTCCTCTTCCTCTGCAACTGCAGGCCGAGGGTTCCTCTTCCTTTGCAATTGCAGGCCGAGGGTTCCTCTTCATCCTACACCCTTCAATTCGTTCTTACATCTACTTTTCGTTGGTTATTTTTGTTTTGAATGGCGCGACGAGGTATGGATTGCATGCCTCCTTGGCATGTGGCCATGGCTAGCGGCCTCCAAAGCCTGCGCAAGCTCGCCAAATCTCTTATGACTTCCCTAGCTATATTCGTTTTCATTTTTATTTTATTTTTATTTTCTCTTTGGGAATTGTTTGGCCGGTCGATTTTAAGGCAGAAAAGTCTGGGAAGGAGCGGGCTCGTCCCCTCGTAGCTTGGCGTGCTTGGCCTTGTCCTGGGTGTGGCTTAGCGTTGGTCTGTTTTTTTTTTATTGTTTGTTTCTAAGCTCCTCCTTCCTCCTTGGATTGGCACTCAATGCGACAGGCCCTTCCAGCATCATTAAGATTAATGAAGCTGAGATTGTTGCTACTGAGCCCCATTTTTTTTTGTCAGAGAGTGTGTAGGGCTAGTGATTTCATTTCTGTTTTTTTTTTTTTTAAACAGTTAGAAGAAGCCGCTGAAGATGTGTGTGCCGCGTTGTTGAATGTGTACTTGTAGGACGCATAGAGCACAATAATATTCTTCTCTTTGGTGGCTAGGCACATGGCGCTTGGTTTTGACTTGTGATGTGTTATGGCAACTATGCCCTCGTAAGCTCGAAACTTGACGTTTGTGCACTGGGCTTATGTGTTGTATGGTGTTGCGCGCTAGCTCGGGAACAAGAGGGTGCCATCCCGTGAGCTCCTACTGCATATGAATTGGACCTAGCATTTTGGTACTCTGTGTTGGGCTATGCGTTAGGCTCCTCCATTGTTCGACGCTTGGGATCGGCCTAGGCATTAGGCTCCTCCATTGTTTATATATATACATATATATATTGAAACTAATACTGTATGACGTGTAGTGCAATATGCACTCGTGGGCTCCCATTGATGTCCTGGCGCTTTTGCCACGCGTAGTGCACATGTTTCTGGTCATACAATTTGCAATATGTTTGATGGGTAATGAGTTATTTGAGTTATGTTAGTGCAACAATGGTAAAACCCCTCTATTCCTACCCACTAAATCTCATATACAACAGTAGTATTTTCATGTATATAAATGTTGCAATTGGAAGCCATAGGAAATGGCTGTAGATACATGAAGCCCTATATTCCTACCCTCCAAATCTCATAAGCTTTATGATGTACCAAAGATGGAACATGCACTCTATTGCCAACTTTTTGATATACAAGAGACGAGACAACTTTCTAATGTACCAAAGACGAGACAGACATAGGCACCCACTGAGTTCTCACCCAAGCTTGGAATTTGACGTTTTATGGAACATTTTTCTTTTAAATTTTAGACGTATTTGACAGTTTATTGAAAGTCTAGCCCGTCAATAATTATAGAGACAGATTCACTAAAATTGTTAGTTTGACATTAAGATTTCCAGCGAGCCCGTTACAATTATTAATAGTTGTCATCTTTAATAGGGGTCATAGACATATTGTGTTTCTCTTTTAATCTCATAAGGGTCGGTTTGTTACAACCATTTCACGTATTTCATTTTAAAACCATAAAGAATTGAAAGAATACCATGATTATCTTCCTATAAGGTTGAAATAATTGCTTGATGAAGGTTTAGATTATTGTGAAACTTTAAATTGGCCAGACTCGCTTAGATTAGTGCACACGTAGTGCTAGTTCTTCCTTTACATTTTCAACATGTATATTATTTATATTTATATCTATGTTATTTATTTATTATTATTATTTTTTTTTTCAGTATGTATATTATTATTTATATTTATATACATGTTAAAATTTGTGTGCTTTGTTTGCAGGTTAGGTGGAGCTGGAGCTTGAGCTTGGCCCTCGGGCCTATATTTATATTTACACTTGTATATATTTTCATATACAGATTATTTATATGTTTTCTGTTTACATAAATCCTTTCAAGGATTTCACTTGTACAGGTGAAGGAGTTCATGAAATGTTCATTGACATTTCATCCTTATTTCTAGTTATTTACTAGTTGTGGTTAGAGGGTTTCAGCGCTGTATTTCTAAATTGTTGTAAAGGGTTTCAATATAACTAATTAAGGGTTGTTTAAATTTCTGGGTTAATGGTGGAACAACATTCTTGAACCTTCATTCTTACATGTGGGTAGGTAGGTAGGCCTTGGTCCAAGTTTTGAAACTTGGTTCTGATACCATGTGTAAGGCTTGTGCATACATGGCCTCATGAAACATAAATATATTTACAAAATTACTATCTTATTTACTTCTATCTTAATCACTTCTTTATTTACCAGCATAATAAATTATGTTCCAGCAGAATGAAAAATGAACAGCATAATAAATAATAAGGAACAACATGTTCAGCATAATAATAATGAACAACATAACAATAATGAACAACATGAAAAACAACATAATAATAATGAACAACATGAAATGTATTTACCTCAAACTGATGCTAAACTAAAACTGGACTGAAGTTGATGAATCCTGCCCAAACTGATTAACCTCCCAGCCAGCTAGGAACAACCTATCCAGCTCCCTAGCCCCAGGATTCTTTACAGTTTCTTGGCCCCCGAGCCCAAAATTCCTAGCAACATGTGCCCCTATGAGAGACCTCCAGTAAGTTGTAAGCAAAACTCAAAACAGATGCAGCCCCAAACAACTTCCTCTTCCTTCTCCCAATTTCTCCTCAATTGAAAATCTTACTCAACCCCCCAAAGATGCCCCTTCCCGAGTCCTCTCCCATGCCTTATCTTCCTTCCCCTTCCCTTATCCACCGTCTTCCCTTCATTAATCACTCAACCACCTTATCCCTCCCATAAATTGGTTCAACTACCAATAACAATCATATTATAATAAAGTCTTCAAAGAAAAAAATCTTATTTTAATAATTCATTAAACTATTATTTATTAAACCAATACTTATTAAACTAATATGTATTAAACTAATATTTATTAATCATGATAATTAAAGAATTAAACAGGGTTGTTACAATCCGATTGGACTAACTGGTCGTCGTCGTCGTCGTCGTCGTCGTCATCATCATCATCATCATCATCATCATCATCATCATCATCATCATCATCATCATCATCATCATCATCATCATATTTTGGTTTATTTTGCTTATCTACTCCAATTCACCACTTACACCAATAATATCATAATTTTTATTGATAATTACGATTATCATAAAAAAATAAATGTCACAAACCTATATATTATATTATAAGAGATACAATTCCACAAATATATTGAAAACTTACAAATTTGGAATGAAATTTATTGTGTATTTGAAAATCATATCAATAAATTTATTTAAAATATCTTCAATATTTTTTTATAAAAATAGGAAATAAACTTTAAATTTTTATTTTATAAACTTTAAATTTTTGAACCCACAACATTTTCTTCATATAAGTTATGCTCTAGGAAGGGGATCAAACACAAAAGTTGAATTTGCAGCCCCACGAACCTTGCTCTCGACCACTGTAAAAAAAATGCATAAAAAAGTTGCAAGTTCTAGGCGATTCCAAACTTGTTATTGATTGGGAAAATAAGAAAGCTATAGTGGAAAATGTGAGTATAAGGCCTGTCCTTTAGGATATTCTGGAAACAATCTAGGCATTTGAACCGATGCCTTTGAGACATATTTTCAGGGAGCTCAATGTGAAGGCTAATGAATTATCAAAGGAAGCTTTGTCTCTTCCTTCTAAATCCTTTGGTATCTATGAGTTCAAGGATTGTCACGAGGTAGATTCTATGGACTGCCACTTTTAAATTTTTCTCTCCTTCCTTTTTTTGTGGGAATGGTGGAAATCATATTTTTTTATGAGAGGTAAATGTCTATTTTTTCAAGGTAGGAAGAGTACAAAGAAAATTAGAATGAAGATATCTCATAATTTATTATATTTAGTTTTAACAATTTGTTTGTAAATGAAGATATAAGTTTTGTCTTCTTGAAAATATAGGAAGGTTGTAGATGTGGTCTTATATGGTGGATTTATATATATATATTTGTTGAAAACAAGGAGGGGCACATTGAGCACATTGTATTATATCAGTTCTTAAAAAACAATAACATGCATTTTCATCTCTTATGAATATAAACACAAATTTCTTTAATTTTTTTTTTATTTCATAAGTTAAATTACTCAATATTTATATTATATTAAAAAATGTCATTTTTTTCAACGAAAAAAATATGCTTTATATTCAAAAGGATATAAAAGTATACAAGTCTGGTATGGCTGGGCTAATCACAAGAAACCAAGATCTATGCCTATGATTCAAGCTTCCAATCAAAACAAGGATATGACAATTCACAACGCGTCCAAAGTCGTTCCCAAGGATGAGCATCAATCAGGACTAGTCTCTCAAAGAATGATCATCGAGGGTGGGCCCTCATTGCCTTCTTCCCATCTAGTAAAACTAATGTGACCCGGAGGCAAAAACAACGCTTTTTTTGAGAGTATGTCAGCCTCGATATTTCCCCCCCTGAGAATGTGAGAAGAAGTAAAAAGATGAAACTGCTGAGTCGCTTCGCGAGTTCTCTCCTTCCAGCTCGCCAGGTCCGCAACATGGAAGTCAGCACGCCCATTTAACCAATCAATTATTAGTTTGGAATCACCAAGCAGTAAGAGCTCATTGATGTGTAAACGGCTTTCCAGAACACATGACGCCCACGCTGCCAAGAGTTCAGCCTTCATGTTGGATCCAGTCCCACAGTTTAGTGTCCACCGGTAACAAGTATGAGAACTTATAGCGATCATCCCACCCGCCCCACAGAGTAAGCCATCCTGTTGCGCCGCTCCATCGAACCAAGCCACAATTTTATCTGATGGAACTTTGAAAATGGATCTGCACGGTTTATTGGCCGGTGTCAGCTTCCTGCTCACGGCCAACTCGGCCAAGATAACGCTGGCCACCCTGTGTGAGGAAGGTACCTTGTCTTCAAACAGAGCCACATTCATGTGCTTCCATACATGCCAACAGAGAAGGATCAGAAGCTTCAAATGGTTCGATGAGACCCGCAGCCAATTACGAAAACAATGAGTGAGGTTGTTACCTGTCCAGTTTGATGTGTGCATTCAAGTCGGTGTTAATAAGTGCCAAACGGATCTGGTAAAAGGGCAGTCTATGAAAACGTGGGCAACTGTCTCAAAATTCGATTTGCAGAGACTACATCGGCTGGGCCCCGACCATCCACGATCCTGTAGATTTGGCCACATCAATAATTTGTTTTCAAGTAATAACCAGGTGAATAAATTTTTCTTGAGCTGGCAATCGCTCCTCCAGATCACACTACGACCACGATCCATAGAAGAAGTCCAGCACTTTGCAGCGATAACAATGTAGGCGTTTTTTGCCGTAAGGACACCGGATATGTCCCCTCCCGTCCAAATGAGAAAATCGGGCCTGTCCTGAAGACGGATGCCTAAAGCTCTAAGTCTTAGCGTGTAACTGTCCCATTCAATAGCAAGATCGGCGCCCACCTCTATCTCCTCGCTACTGAGCCAACAATCACTCAAAAGACCCTCACTATGTGAAGAAATGAACTGATAGAGGAAGAAGAAATTTTTGTGGTGAAGGTGCTTCAACAGATCTGTGGATAGCATGGCAAGCTTGCCCATCCCAGCATACTGTCCCTTCCAACTTCAATCAGATGCCCGTTTCCAGGTGCCCATGATAGCCATTGATGAATGATAGGAAGGGTTGTTAAAAGATGTTTCCAGGTCTGAGAGCCTACTGTTGGTCTCTCAGAGGCTGATCTGAGCCAGAAAAGGACCGGTAGCTGGGGGAAATATTTTGCCTTAATAACCTTGCTCCAAATGCCAGTCTTCATAATAATGCGCCAGAGAGTGTTTGCCAAGAGCGCCCGGTTGAAGAAGGGCAGGTTCCTCAGGCCCCATCCGCCCATCTTCTTCGGTTTTGAAATAGTCTCCCAGTTGCAAAGATGATAACCATTAGTCTTGCTGCCAGTCCAAAGAAAGGAGAAAATAAGCTGACGAATAGATCTAAGTATTGTTGCCGGGATTTTTGTGAGCGTCATCCAATAGACTGGAACACTTTCCAACACAGCTTTTATGAGAATGTATCTCCCTCCCATGGTGAGTAACTTATTACACCAATGATGAATTTTCCTGTCAAATTTGTCTAGGAGCCAAAGCCAATCTTTGTTTGTAAATCTGGAGGATTTGATGAAAAATCCAAGGTAAGTGAAACCCTCCTGCAGGTCTGCAACATTAATACCATACAAATCTTTCAAATTAGATAAGAAAGGTTCCTGTGCATTCAAAGCAAGGAAGAGAGATTTTTGTAAATTTGTCACCAGTCCAGATGCTGCGCAGAAAGTGTTAATGATGGAATGAATAAGGGACCATTCGGCAAAATTGGCCTCTGTCAAAATTAGCACGTCATCAACAAAGAGAATGTGCAGGATGTGTGACAGCCCCGAGAAATTTACACCAGAAAGTTTGCCCTTTGATTGACTATGTTTGAGCAGAATACTAAGCCCTTCAAGAACCAAGATAAAAAGTAGTGGTGATAGAGGGCATCCTTGACGGAGCCCTCTCTCGCATCGAAAAGAAAGGGTGGGTTCCCCGTTGATCAGAACAACCATAGAAGCCGATGTAATACAACTTAAAATCCAATTGGTAGTAGCTCACCCAAAACCGCTCTGCAGAAGAATTAGGTGCAAAAAATTCCAATTAACACAGTCAAAAGCTTGCTTAAGGTCCAGCTTGAGAAGAATGGCATGTTGTTTTATGGTTTTTAAGGTGTGGATGCATTCCTGTGCTACACCAACTGCATCTAAAATCTATCTACCTTTCAGGAAGCCAAGCTGCTCCTCCGATAGTGCTTTGGAGAGTATGGGACGAATTCGATTGGCGATAATCTTAGAAATTAGTTTATAACATAGATTGCATAGTGAGATGGGGCGATAGTCTTTGAAATGTTTTGGTAGATTGGATTTGGGGATCAAGACAATATAGGTGTTGTTTAGCTGTGGATTAATCACGCCCCTCAAGCGAGCATCCTCCACGACATCCAGCAGATCCTGACCCATAATGTCGAAGAAGTGAAGGTATAATTCAATCGACCATCCGTCGGGTCCCGGACTCTTTTCTATCTTGAAACCCTTGAGAACTGTCAATAATTCCTCCTTTGTACAAGGGGATTCCAGTGCAAGTGCCTCCTCTGCTGTCACCATGTTGGGAAAACGGTTGGCTAACTCCACCTGTGCGTTTAAGCTTGGTACATTGGAAACTTGAAATAAAGCTTTGAAATGATGAACAACAGCCGCTTTAATAGCTTCCTGGTCATGATGTTTGGTGACGTCCTCATCTTCAATATCCCACAACTGCTTCTTTGATCTACGAGCACTGACAAATTTATGGAAGAACCGAGTGTTTTTGTCCCCACCCTCGAGCCAGAGCATCCTGCTCTTTAAGCGCCACCTCTCCTCATCTTCACGCAAGAAGGTAGATCGGGCCGCCTCCAGCTCATGGATTCTACAATTGATGTTCGAAAAAGAATTATTTTGTAACTGTATACAGAGTAGAGCAGCCAGCTCCTCGTCAATCCTATTAATGACAGCTTGCTCCTCACGTTTTTTGTTCTTTAGCCAAATAGAAGTATGCTGCTTTAAGGTGGCTAATTTCCTTGCCAAATTAGCTTGTGGATCACCAGGCACCAAATCAGAACAGTCCATCCATGTTTATCTGACCAATCTATCAAACGAAATCTCCTTTAACCATAGCGGGTTAAATTTGAAAGGCTGGCCCGCCCCATAGCGACCCAAGCCTAACTGTAGACAAATGGCAGCGTGGTCCGAAAGAAAAGGTAAATTTACCCAAGCACGAGAACATCGATCTGGAGTAAGT
>ML789936.1:140692-179188 GCA_009831015.1 Picea engelmannii | reverse complement strand
TATATATATATATATATATATATATATATATATATATATATATATATATATATAATGTCCATGTTAAGACTAAAAATTCATAAAAGAATGAAAAATATTAAACATTTATATGATGATGATGATGATGATGATGATGAAGAACATCCACCGAGGCCAATTGGTTTATTGGACCTTAAGAAGGTAAGAGATTACTTTGATTTATTTAAAATTGTGTTTCTATGCTAAAATAACATTGAAGGAAGCATTCCAAGATCACCATAGATTTGATGACTTGGGAGGTTAGGAAGGTTTGCATTGTGGCAAATATTTTTAAATTGAGATCTAATTTGGTTATAGGAAGGGAAATTCAAGAGGAGGTGTTTTTCATCTTCCACCCTCTTAGTGTCACACATATGGGAGATTCTTTCATCCCACGATGTTTTGGGAATCATCCAACGCTCAATTTCACTATGTAGCTTGTGAGAGTTTGTTCTTATTTTAGAAATGTGGATTTTCTTCTTTTCATTTGTCAAAACTGAGAGGTACTTTTGATGTTCTAAATTAGGGTTGACCACCTCCTTTTAGTATCTTAATTTCCTTTTATCCTCTAATTGTTTATCACACCATACATTCTCCTTAAATTATAAGTGATAATATTTATAAGATTATCAATATTTTGCATGATGGCTTCTTCTTGTATTCCCCAATGATTTAGACAAGATTTGACATCTTTATGCCATCCCCACTTGAGTTGGTGGTGGTTTTGGCTAGAGTTTGAAGCAATTTTGGTGAGCCTCTTGTCATCCATGTTGTTTATCTTGTTGTTGTAAGTTAGGTATCTAATCACAACAATGCTCTCAATGGGGAAAATGCTTGCTTCTATGATGAGAATATGATAGGGTGTGTTGCCCTTGATTTTGAGATTATAAGTTATAAAATTCTTTTGGATCTGTTCTATCTTTTTCCAGGATTCTCTAGAGATACTGCAACACCAAACTTCACATCCATATAAGATAACCAGAGTGACGAGAGTGCGAAAGAGGAGTTTTTTTATTATCCCAAAACCAGAGGTACATTGATTTACAATTGTTTTCAAGCCCATACTAAGCTTTTCACCCTCCATTTATTCCTTTCTCAATGCTATAGTTCCAATTGATCTTGTGTTGAATATCGATTCCAAGATATTTGTATGAAGACACTTCCAACAAGCTATTGTTTTCATATACACAATTGTTGTAGGTGATCCTTTTAGATTTAATTATCATAACCTTTTTTTTGTCAGTGTTTAGAGTCATGCCCATAATAGAGAAAAATTCCTTGAGGATTATTAATTTCTTACCTAGGTGTTGGCCCTTGATCAAGTTTTGCGGAACACTTGGTCATATTTGACCGTTTTTGGACATCGACACCCTGCCAAAGATGGAGCGCCAGGCGAAGCAGAGATCACGAGATCTCGGCCCACTTTTGGGGCCCTTTTAGGGTTTTGGGTTAATGTAATGGGAAAGGGATGTCGGCCCATGGGTTTACCCATGTTTAGGCCTATGTTGTAAAGTATAAATAAGTAGCTAGGCAATGTAAGAAGAGCCGGTGGCTTAGTGCTAGTAATTAGATCTGTGTGATTGAATTTAAATGCTTTGTGCATGATTGTAAGAGGCTTGCAGATATGAGTGCAAGTGCTATAAGTGCTGAGTGCACGGATTGTAAGAAGGCTTTGTGCTAGATCTACCCGGGGAAGGAGGATCTGGCGAGGTGCGCGCAGATCTTCTGTCCTATGAGGAATACAAGTTAAGCTCTGTGCTGTAATCAGATTGACCAAAGATAATAAAGAAGAAGAAGACTTTGTGGACATACCCCAGGGTGGGGGTGAACCACGTAAACCTGTGTGTCATGCTTTGTGTTGTTGCTTCCTTGTGTTTTCATTATCTTTCTAAGTGCTATGCCATGATTAGATAGATTTGCTTATGCTTTGTGATTCACTAGATGTATATGAATAATATATTTGATGTGTATGAGGATGCTTAGTGTTGGTCTACAGGATATAATATGTTTTGTTGTTGCTAAGCACTGAAATATCTTATATCTCAGCAAGTACTGCGATGTTCTGTCTTATCTGCGAAGTACAGTAAGGGTGAATAGTGATGAATGAACGATGCTAAGTGCTCTGTAAAGGATATAGTCACAAATCTGTGTCCCAACGAAGGTTGCAGACACCTGAGTCTTGCAACCACCCCTGCCTCTACCTCGAGTGAGACTTCATTTGCTTCGCAGGTGTTGCCAAAAGGGCCGGTAGTTAGGGCTTTGTTGGTGCGCTCTTGAGCGTTGAACTCTGGGTTTGCCCCTGTGTTAACAAATGGTTCCGTTGCCGGGACCTGAAACTGTGATTGCTGGGAACTGAGGAAGAAGAAACTTTGTGCAAAATAAATCTCTGTGCGTGGATCTGTTGCCCTAGTGCGCAGATTTTTACTCTACCTGTGAAGCTTTGTGCCAGGAATAAGATCAGATCCAAAGAAAAGAAGCGAGATCTGAACGCTCTGTGCTCTAAGAAAAGTAAAAGTGGAAATTTCTGAAAGAAAGAAGTCAGATCTGCAGAAAAGAGGTAAGATCTGTAAGCTCTGTGCTCTAATAAAGGTAAGAATAGTCAAATTTTTTTAGATCTGAAAGCTTTGTGCTCTGTAGAAGTAAGAAAAGTGATTTTTTTGTTTTTGTTTCTAAAGCATGGATCTAGGTATGCTTGATAGATTCTTTCCTAGCTTCAAAACTAGGGCATTAATTGATGAAAGAAAGTTTGATATGAATAGATCTGATAAGTATAATGATAGATATGTTATACCTATGCATAGAAAGACTGTCTGGACTAACAAGTGGATGCAGGATCGTAGAAAGAAATTTTTGCAGACTAGCCATTATGTCCCTAACGCGCAGTACAAGAAGAGTTGGGGATCATTGAAGAGAAAGAGAGGATTAACTCTTTGTTACAGTTGCAGAAGACCAGGACATCTTGCTAAGGAATGCCCTGGGGGAAAACCTAGTTGCCTATGTTGCAAAGATTTGGACCACGACGTATTGGATTTCCCTAGAATGATCGCTAAATTGGAAAGGCTGAATCTGACTCAAGAATAAAAGAAGGCAGATCCAGAACAGGCAGAAACCCAACAAGAATCAGAGAAAATATTAATACAGATAAAATAAACCTTGAAGGAACATAGAGATGTCCAATTACCAGAGATCTTCAAAGAAAAGGAGCAAGTCGAAGCAAGAATTGGGGACTTCAACATTGACTGCATTCTTGATGAAGAAACACAAGTAAACATTATGCCAGAAAGAACTTGGGAAGTTATAGGGAAGCGTACCATGATCCCTTCCCTAGGAGGGAAAAGTTTATTAAGAGGAAAGCTAGTAAACCTATGTGGAAGGCTCGCTTGGATACATATGACTGTCAATGGAACTTCGATAGAGGAAGACTTTGAGATTATTAAATTTGTTGAAGACAACGCCTCGTTTACCATGCTCATAGGAAAACCTTGGATTGATACAGAACAAGCCAGACGAAAACAAGAAGAAGAAGTTTTGGAACAGAAGAAGCAAGAGTTAAAAGACTTTATGACCAGAAGGATCGCGCACTTGATTGAAGAACAAAAGAGCAGATCACGGATATTCAATACTAGCAACTCCGATGACGAGGCTAAGAGAACCCTAGAGGATCCGCAAAAGATTGCTTTACCTATTTTTGATACAAAAGAAGTATTATCCAAGAACCCTAGGAAAGACTTTCAACAACACGAAGTAACTAAGACCACAGAAGATAAGCATCAGAATGGTAAAAGCATTACTAATATGAAGCTCACCGGGAAGAAGGCTAGAAAGTTAAGAAAGAAAAGGGCTAATATTGTAAGGTTACAAGAGGTTCTAGAGGATACTTCGCAGATAGAAAAATTACAGAATTGGAACTTCGCCGAGATATCAGAACAACGACATAGAGTACTTCTCCATGACGAAGCAATATAGCCGTTGGGACCGATATATCCGTTCGACTTCCACTCCAAATGGGAAGAAAAGAAATAAAGGTCATCATCCAACCGTTGAAACGTGCCATAACGGGTCGAACAGGAGTTAATGAAGGATCATAACCGTTGCCAACAAACCGTTACTAAGTTTCCCTACTAATTCCATTGCACCATGCCCCGAGAATACTTTTTGCTAAGTGAGAATCTAAGCATGAAACCTGAGATTAACTCACCCTGAGATCATTGCCTTGTTCCCATACTATTCACTATAGTCTCTGAATTCCTTTCACACTCGAGCTAGCTGACCTAAGCTTGTATGTCGGACGAGCTCAACGCTGTTGAGAAAATCGTTGAAGAAGTTCTAATTGAATTAATGAATGAGAGAGTCATGTTAGAGCGAGGAATGTCTACAGGTGTACAAGCATCGTCCTTGGGAGCATTTCCAGCTTCCCCCTCTACTGCTCAAGCAGGACCGTCCCGATTGCCTTCAGAAAGACAATCTAAGCTCAGAAATGACTTCACCATTGTGAAGATGATCCAAAGTATCTTGCCTAAGTATATCCCACCACTAAATGGCACAGTGAATCGAGACACTGTAACCATAGACTTCGACTATGCTGTGGTCACTGCGTACCTCCCGAAAGGGGTGCGCGCAATTCGTGCTGACCAGGAGAAGCTCACAGAGCTGAAATTTAGTGATTTTAACCTTAGAGATTGCAAGGTTTACAGTATGATATCCCCGTACAAGTACTTAACTATCACAAAAGGAAGGAACCCAAAGATTGTCCCTCAACAATGGACCCATAACCTTTCACAGTCAACCCTCCTCAATGTAATGAAGATTCCACATTTCGGGAGGCATCAGGAAGTGAATGCATGCGTCAGATTGTTGTTGTCCTGCTACCATGGAGGATACTTATGGTTGGACCGTTGCATCATTGTGGATTCGATTCTGATCAATCAGATCACAGGGCTAAGCATGTAGGGCCCTGACCCACACGAGTTTTACCCTGGAAAGACCGTAGATCACGCTCTCGCCCAGCGAATAAAAGACACATATGACGATCTAGAGAAGGGCATGCGAGGTTACAAGGTAGCCTCCATTGAGAATGAAGCAGTGCGCCTCGGTTTCCAGCTGATCGCAGGGAAGTTAGTCCGCAAAAACTGACCCACACAGGTGATTGGATTTGTAGTTGACCTCACAGGGAAGTGCACAGAGGGACTATAAATGAACTAGGCAAAGTACCTTGTAAATCAACTAGAGCTTGACTGCAGACAAGCGCAAGACCAAGGGTATGACTTCCACTTTAGTTGGTTGCTCATACTCATCTCTTTCATCGCTTGGGAGCTACCAGAAGGTACCACTTTTCTAGAGATCGAACCCTTCGAACCACTGGCCGCGAAGTTCTGTACGCTATGGTACTCCAGCGACATGAACAAGTAGTGGCAGTCCAATGCCGTCTTCCACGCTTATTACAATCAATTGAAGAATGCAATCCAATCTACACCATGCCTCACACCAAACACACTTCATAGGTTTAGACCTTTGATCAAATTCAACGCAGACTGCCACTTCACCTATATCACAACGCGTGCTAATGAGCACAAACAACAACTCCAGTCGTACTATAAGTTGACAAAAGAAGACTTGGAGCAGATTACCAAGGAATGGTCGACGAACCTCCTTGTTGCAGTAGACCCCACAGAGATGTCTGACGTGGATAGCCCTGAAGCTATGCCGGATACACCTGGACCGTGCAAGACTAAGAAGGATGTGGAAGTTCAATATATCCATAGCACATCCACGAAGACTACTTCGATCTCACCTGCGAAGGGAGGTGATGATGAAGAACTAGGTGGCACAGAAGTTGAGCAAAACAAAGGCGAGGTTACTCCGCCTGGAGAGGAGGAGGATCCCTCCAAGAAAATGAAGATTACCCCACCAAAGCCCTCATCCCAAAAGAAAACTAAGGCCACCCGAACTACGTTCAAGACTACCCTTACACATGACGACTTCTCCTTCTTGATCGCTGTGCTGAATGATGCTTCACTAGAGATCGCAAGAAAGAAGCGAAGCAGGAGGAGGTATTTAGCCGGATTAAGGGTGAATTTCAAGAAGTGTAGCAGGCACTCCAGTCCAGCAGAGTAGTTTCTACGGCGGCCTTGACAATTGAAACAACATGAACATGTGATGAGCCCACCTAATTACGCTAGATTGCCGAGAAAGTCAAATCTTGCCTTCGACGAGCTCAAGAAGACACAACGCAAGCCACCCAGGCTTTGGCACAAGTACAAAGCACACATATAGTACAACAGAGGAAGGCAGAAGAGGAAAAGCTTGCCCTGGAAGCGAAGTGGGAGGAGGAAAAAGCAGAGTTACAACAGAGCAAGGACCAGTTGCTAGCAGAGCAACTTGAAGTACAAGAAAGAGGTCACAGAGCACTCTACTCTGTGATGGTAATTGAAGTGAAAATTGAAGAACGCATACCACAACAGGTGGCACAAATTGAAGAATTAATCCAACAACTTCAACAACGTATCACAGATTTGGAACTTCGTACCATGCTCGAGACTCCACAAGAAGTAAGAGACCTAAGGGAGGCAACTGCCCGCAGCGCAGTTGACAGGTTAAAAACCTTGGCTTTGGAATGTAAGCAACTGAGCGCTGGAAGCGCCTAGACTTATGAGAAACTCACAGAAAACCCAGAATTGCAGACATTAGAAGCACAACTCCAAGAAGCGAAGCAGCATGCAGATACGTTACAGGTGCAGTTGAAGGCCTTGATCCCAGTTGAAAGAATGAAGCGATTTCTAGAGCAACACACCGCCCAACAATAGGTACACATGCTGCAAAGTAAAGTGATGGAAGTCTCTCAATGACTTCAACCACTCCAAGAGAAAGCATGCCAACTGTTCACTGAAGTTGAGAGCCAGGCAACCGAGCTTGAACAGGTTGTCATCACCACAAAACAACACATGGAAGGACCAGTAAATGACGCAGTGATCCAGGAGTTCACTGAGCAAGAGGCTATCACACTGTAGCAGATCGAAGTAGCTCAGGCCAAGCTCGAGACATTCAAAGTGGAGTTGATTAGACTAGAGTGACTCGGGACGAATCACAGGTGAGTGTTGGGGGCATGTTGGCCCTTGAGCAAGTTTTGTGGAACACTTGGTCATATTTGACCATTTTTGGACATCGACACCCTGTCAAAGATGGAGCACTAGGCGAAGCAGAGATCATGGGATCTCAGCCCACTTTTGGGGCCTTTTTAGGGTTTTGGGTTAATGTAATGGGAAAGGGATGTCGACCCATGGGTTTACCCATGTTTAGGCCTATGTTGTAAAGTATAAATAAGTAGCTAGGCAATGTAAGAAGAGCCGATGGCTTAGTGCTAGTAATTAGATCTGTGTGATCGAATGTAAATGCTATGTGCATAATTGTAAGAGGCTTGCAAAGCTTAGTGCAAGTGCTGTAAGTGCTGAGTGCACAGATTGTAAGAAGGCTCCGTGCTAGATCTACCCAGGGAAGGAGGATCTGGTGAGGTGCGCAGAGATCTCCTGTCTTATGCGGAGTACAAGTTAAGCTCAGTGTTGTAATCATATTGACCAAAGCTAATAAAGAAGAAGAAGACTTTGTGGATGTAGCCCCAGGTGGGGGTGAACCACGTAAACCTGTGTGTCATGCTTTGTGCTGTTGCTTCCTTGTGTTTTCATTATCTTGCTAAGTGTTATGCCATGATTAGATAGATTTTCTTATGCTTTGTGATTCACTATATGTATATGAATAGTATATATGATGTGTATGAGGATGCTTAGTGCTGATCTACAAGATCTAGTATGTTTTGTTGTTGCTAAGCACTGAAATATCTTATATCTGAGCAAGTACTGCGATGTTCTGTCTTATCTGCGAAGTATAGTAAGGGTGAATAGTGATGAATGAACGATGCTAAGTGATCTGTAAAGGATATAATCACAGATCTATGTCCCATCTAAGGTTGCAGACACCTGAGTCTTGCAACCACCCCTGCCTCTACCTCGGGTGAGACTTCATCTGCTTCGCAGGTGTTGCCAAAAGGGCTGGTAGTTAGTGATTTTTTGGTGCGCTCTTGAGTGTTGAACCCTGGGTCTGCCCCTGTGCCAACACTAGGTAATATGAACTCTTAGCCATAAGAACACCATCATCAACATAAAGAAAAATGATGATGACTATACTAGCAAGAGTCAGGCCAACACAACCCGCATCCTCCAAACAATCTTCTAAATTAGCAATATAGATGTCGAAAAGGGTAGGGGATAGGGGACAACGTTGCTGGACTCCTATATTACAGTCAATTTCTTCCGGCCAACCCTCAATATTCCTAAACTCGACAATAACTTTCTCCTATAGCCTTACTATAAAAAATTTTAACTTGAAAGGGAATTTAAGCTCTTTTAACCTATTCTAGAGGTTAGACCCATGCACATTGTCAAAAGCTTTTCTAAAATCAATGAAACAACAAAGGATATCAATTTTGTCATTACGACACTTCTCTGCAATGATCCTAAACATAACAAGGTGTTCCATAGTTGAATGGTAGCCTCTAAACCCAACCTGTCCTTTAGCCCTTTTTCCATTGCTTTCTAGCCGTGTACTAATCTTCTTTTCCAAAATACTTCTATATAGCTTAGCTAAAATGGGGCTAATCATAATGGTCATGTAATTAGAAGGATTGCTTTTAGCCCCACTTTTAAAAATAAGTACAATGAACATAATAAATAGGTAATTCACCGTCTTTCTATAAATTGGTCCATAGGATATTTCTATAAGAAGAAAATAATAGATAGATAGTTTTCTAAGTGACAATTTTCTATGTCGTAGTCTAAACGTTCTATGAAATGACTCTTCTCCGACGAGTTTTTCCGGGAACATTTGCCCGAAATCCGGCAAGAAATTGTTAGATCCACAGATTTGAGTGATTATTTCTGTATAATCTAAGTGCCCCAAAGATTTTTCAACATGCTGAATCCATTTCTACATTTAGAAATTGATTTTAAACAACAAAAGATAATGATTTCGTTCAAATTTATCTTGCCAGATTCCAACGAAAAAAACTATTTCGTAGAACAGTTAAACAATACCCTTTTCTATTCACAATTACAAAAGTAAAAAAATATATTTATATTAAAAATATTTATAAAAAATATATTTATATTAAAAATATTTATGCTTTCCAAATTAATACCAAAATTGCATTAATATTAAACTATTATTTCAAACCCATAAAATATACGAGTTAACCCTATCTAGAGAACTCCACTTAAAAATATATGTTTAAATTAAACATAAAATCTTAAAAATGATATGAATAGATATACAAAACTCCACGTAAAAATATATGTTTAAATTAAACACAAAATTTTAACAATTATATGAAAAGATAAAGTAGGATATTATTATTTATTTATTCGATTTTAAAACTTTTATGCATTAATAATAAATCACTATTTATTATCATTGGGAATTTAAAAATAATAATACAATGAAAAAATAAATCTAAAAAAGTATTTCAACTCAACCTCACTCTATGAAGATGCAAGTTGTTCAACAAATACACGTGGTCATTCTTAGTTTTCCAATGGACCGTGGTCAACCGATGTTTCTCTTTATGTCAATCTTTGTGGTTGAATATGTGACGTCTTTCAATTTTCCAGTGTGATTCATGATGGTTGTTATTATCTTAATATCATAAATGTTTTTTTATTATATATAAGTCTTTTAGTGCAAGTGTGTTTCACTATGACTTTTATGCACATGGAACCTTCACTTTAATTAAAATATATATTAATGTATTTCTATCTTAAAATTAAGTAAAATTGGAAAATTAATTGAAACGTAAATATCTAGGTGCTTAAATTTTTTTTTGAGTGAAGATGGATTTACATTGGTAGTGTGTATCTTTATAATAATAATCTAATTTAAGGTTACACCCTAGTCATAATGTCAAATTGACACGTGAGATTCTCTTGTTTGTGGGACAAGAGACCTTTTCCACACAATGATTTAATTATTGTCGTAGTCTAAATGTGCTACGTTTTTGCCCTTTTTCGGGTATATTTTTCAGGGGATATTTGCCTGAAATCCGGCGAGATATTGTTGGATCTGCAGAATTGAGTGGTTAAATCTGTATAATCCGAGTTCTCTAGAGGGTTTTCAACACACTAATTCCATTTTTGCATTCATAAATGCAATTTAAACAACAAAAAGTTGTGATTATGTGTGGATTTATGTTGTCGGATTCCGACGAGAAAGGCAAAAACGTAGAATAGTTAGACAATGCCTTTAATTATTTAGTCTGTGGAAGTGGACATTTGAGCCCCAAGGGTTATCTCAAGTGGTTTGACTTGCCACGTCGAAGCTGGAATGACCAATGAGGTCACAAGGTTGAACCCACCTAGGTCCCTCAACATTAGGATTACATGTTGTCTATCGATGGCATATATTTGAGGCATGATTCATGGAATGTGAACAAGCCCTTGGAGGCTTCCCCCAAGAAAATTTTCCATGGAAATGTGTGTGTGTGTGTGTGTGTGTGTGTGCCAAGGAAAACATCGTGAGGGAACCCAATGGATGTTTCCCCACATTCGCGAATGTCATCCCTAGGAGACTTGTTAGTGTAGACTAGTGCACCTCACTTAGGGGGATTCGAACATGGCACTTGTCGACGTGAAGCTAGCAAAATGCCCAACGACATTGGCAACAATCAATTGAACCAACCCCTTAGGCTTATGGGGTGTGTGTGTAAATTAATAAATACTAGTTTTTTTTTTTTAATTTCCATTTGACCTTATCCATTTTTTGTTTTTTATATTTTGATTTATAAGCATGGATGTTACACATCTCATCCATATTTATTGTTATTGGAAGCTGCAAACAGTAAATATATCAAGTATATTGAAAATACAATATTTAATTTATTTTTCCGATGCTCATTATGATTATATAAACATGTATAAATACACGCAGAAGAGTAAAGTCACGTCTATTAAATAATTGGACGCGACTTTACCTTACAGTGTAAATAAACTAAAAGTAATTTGTAGTATATCGTCATAATTTGAACAATATGTCAACAATCAACACATATTGGTTCACCTTCATTTTTAATGTTCTTCACTCCTTAGAGTTCATGGTGACAGGGATCTGCTCGAACCTTAAGTAGAATATAATATCTTCGTACCATTTTGAATCAACTAATGGTTCTCTGACTGAGATTGAAATTATCCCATCGACCGAATCACCATTCACGATGAGCTTGCATAAACCTTGTCATTTGATTGCCTTTAAAGGTTTAATCTCGATATCATATTCTTGTATCTTTGCCAACCGGTTATCCCATTTTCCTTCTCTCGACTGTTGATTTAGAAGCGTCTTCACTGGTGATGAGGGAACATAAGAAATAATATGTGAGTTTAATATATACGTCCGAAAGTGCGCTACTACTTTTACAAGAGCCAAGGCTTGCTTCTCCAGTTTTGAATACCTCAACTCATAGTCGTGTAGGGTTTTGCTCATAAAACTTATTGGGAGTTCTTCTCCTTTGCTATTTTTCTGAGTGAGAACATATGCAACAACTGTCTCTATAGAAAATGAATATGAAATCTCTTTGGAAGTCCGGACTAATGAGGACAAGAGAAATGGTGATTTCTCCTTTGATATTGTTGAACGCCTCCTGAGTACCTGCTGCCCATTCAAACCTATGCTCCTTTTTCAACAACAAATTTATCGACTTTACGATGCTTGCGTAGTCAGTAACAAATCTTCGCAAAAAAATGATTTTGCCGAAGAATGATTGGACTCCCTTCTTGGATGTCGGGGGGTTGAGCTCATTTATTGCTTTAACTCTTTCTAGATCTATGTAAATCTTGTCCTTGCATACAACATGGCCCAACAATTTGCCTTGAGTCACCGCGAACATACATTTCTTTGGATTTAGAGATACACCATATAGTCTACATCTTTCAAAAACCTTT
Source organism: Picea engelmannii (assembly GCA_009831015.1). Lineage (NCBI taxonomy): Eukaryota > Viridiplantae > Streptophyta > Pinopsida > Pinales > Pinaceae > Picea > Picea engelmannii. Next base: position 167,195 of record ML789936.1, on the reverse strand, counting down.
CTTAAATTATGGATGTGCTCATCCCTTTTCTTTGAATGCACTGTCAAGTCATCTTGATAGTCTGCCATAAACTTTCCTATCAACCCATTGAATGCATGATCCATAGCCCTTTGGAATGTGGCTCCAACATTATTCAAACCAAAGGGCATTCTAGCATATGCATATGTCTCCCACGGTGTGTGTAACACCCTCGACCACCCAGGTTGGGCCATGCTACTTCTAAATAACACTCTGATACCAATTTGTAACACCCTCGGCCACCCAGGTCGGGCCATGCTGCTTCTAAATAACACTCTGATACCAATTTGTAACACCCTCGACAATCCAGGCCGAGCCATGCTACACCTAAATAACGCTCTGATACCAATTTGTGACATCCCTGACCTTAAACCAACAGGCTAGGCCATGCCACCGAATAAATTTCATGCTCTGATACCATATATATTTATATACATATCTATCTAATGCAATTTAAACAATTATAACATTCTGTTCATACACTTATTCATGCAGAAACATTCTGTTCATCATTAAACATACATACAATATAATCGGATAATTCTAATAACATTACAACTTGTTTTCAAGATACACATCATACATAGAACATAGATTTGGTACTTATCTTTTAACATATGACCACCAACTGCGTGCAGACCTCCCATGAACCTCCTAGCCTTAGACCACGATGCTCATCATGCTCAGAAGTGGTTACCCTCGAGCTGGGACTAAACTCCACTAGGCAAGGGATTCCTAGGCTTGGCAAGGACAAAAAGAAAGATGCACATATCAACATGAAGGATTGTCTCCCAGGAGCCAGCTCACACTAACAACCTACAACCTCTCATTCCCCACATGTCTGTCCCACCCCAGGAAGTGTGCCCTTTCTCTGCTCAACAGTCCTTCAACTGCCCCACTTCCCTTCTAGGGCTTCAACAACAGGCCAAACATGAATTCTCAGAGCACTATAGCTATCGTTGGGCTCCCTCTGGGAAAACCACTTCCCCAACAACCTTTCTCACCTGGAGAGAGTTGCTTACAGGCCTGACAACCTGCTCCTTCAGTCCAGCTCCTAAGTCAATTCAAGTAAGGGTGATGTCAATGTTGTCACAAGAGTTGGTTCTAGGCTGTAATAGAGCCAAGCCTTAGCACATTTTAAATGAAATAAATTTTGTCACTCAGACTTGACTTGGGTTGCATGCAAGTAAATTCTGAGATAACCTCAAACCACTTTTGATTGGAAACTTCCCCTTCCAACCCGAGAGGGATCTCTTGAAAATATGTCACAATAGGATATTCAATAAACTTAACAATGGGAATATCTGTGGGTAACAAATTTTTTTGGGTTTTTAGGGTTGGTGGGTTGGACCAGGAGGTAGTCCATTGGGAATGGAGTCAAATGATGAAGCAAATAATAAGAGTGTTTCGGCGATGGAAATCCATGGAACAGTGGCGAGGTAGAAGCTGATTACAGAGAGAAGAATTTATAAAAGTATGGCAGCAGAATAGAGAGAAAACACATCAAAATGCAAGGAGCACTTAACAATGAGTGAATTCCAAGCATAAATCAGTGGAAAGAGATGGTTGGGCAGAGCATCTATCCAAGGATGAATTCTGAACCTTCAGATCTCTACAAGAAACAATCTATAACATGTCCTGCGATAGAGAATCTAACAAACGAATGAATTCTATTACAAACACAGTCACAAATCTATAAGAAAATGGAAATAAAACCAAGTGAAATGATGCGAGAATGAAGCAATAAGACATTCTCTGCAAACAAAATCACAAGAATCTCTGCTGTAGATTAAAATTGGCTCTGCACTCTTTTATTTAAACAGGAAAACAAATGCTACAACCCAAGAGTACTACTCCTGTGTGTCTTCCCCCCCCCTTTTACAAATATTCCTCATATATGTATTGAGGTCGAAATCCTCTCTAATCTAAAAGATAACAACAGTTACAACCAATTCTTGAAACTTTCTGGCATAGAAAATGGGCCAAAGTACTGAAAAACGGTGGCTGCGGTTATGGCTCTGTATCTCTCGAATCGCGATAGCTGTGTATAAATTGAAAGAGACTTTTGTGCATCTATTTATTCTAAGGAAAAACCTCTCTCAGTTTCCTGATATCCATTTTCATTTGCCCCAAATCTGCATTTAACAAACATGTGACAAAACAAGAAAATATGAAATCCGAAAATTAGGGCTCGGAGATGGATTTGATTCTCCCAATCTGTGATACCTGTAGGAAAACTGAGAGAGGCTAATGATATCTTATGTGTTAGGCACAAAATACTCCAACCGTTTCTCAAAATGATACTCCAATCACTCAGAATCATCATATGAAAATGATGACTCAACATAGTAAAAAACACCACATTTCTTAAAACGAACCTCATCTTTCAGGGGACTTTTGACTGCCTTTCCAAGATCTACATTAAATTCTGAAGACACCACTGGAAATATTAGGATTTTTAGTTGTCGATCAACTATTCGAACGTGGAAAACGACCTCTCCACGGCTAATAAAATTGCGTTTTTCTAAAGCAGTTTTGCATACGACTGGAGTCCCAATTTCGGGTTTTCGGGTTTCAGGGTTTTGGGTATCATGTCTTCAAGAGTTATGATATGCAAGGAATATCGAATCACGATGGGATTAATTAGACAATAATCACTTGTCTTAATCTCTTAATTAATCACGATTAGCAATTAATCTTTAACCTTTCGTAGATTTAAGTGTCAGGACTTCGATAATGCTTGACGCGAGAAATCCCGAATCGTGAAATTGCGATGAGATTTTTTAACGTTAATATTTCTTAATATTTAATTAACCTGACTTATCCTTTAATAATTTAGTGAATTCGGGGATCGGGCCTATAGTTATTAAAATATCTACATCGACCAAATCCCCGACGACCAAAAATCCTGGACTCGTGAGATTTTTCTCCATGTGGCTTAATTCTCGGTGTATGCGGTCATTCCACTGCCTATGCTTCCATTCATTCTACTTGTGACTCAATTCTCGAACATATGGTACATTTCTTTGATTCTCACGTGAACCCTGTCTTTAAATTTTTCGTGAGTTGGCTTGTGACTGTTATACTGTTGTGGCATTTGGGGTTGATTTCAACGTTATTTGACTGAAGATGACAGGTAGAGAAAATTCAGTGATGTGCATGACAGACAAATGGCCGTTTTCTCACATCTACACTTTCGCCAGTTAAACTCTATAAATGTTTTTCTCTCCTAAGTTACCGAAAGCCAAAATTTCAATATTTGTTACAACATGCAACAACAAGCTCGGTATAAAATAGATGATGGAAGAAACCCATGCTCAATCAAGGAACTGCGTTGGAAACAAAAACAAAAAATGTCAAGGAACGGTACGGGCTCAGGAAAAGTACAGGTGCATTGTGCTTCACAGGAAAAGTATGGGGTAGCTCAAAGTGCCTGCCAGTTCCAGAGGTGTGTGAATGATACAAAGGTCGACGATGAAGGCCATGGCTCAGTGTGTAAATCAATGGGTATGGAAGACTTGCGAGAGTCGTGAGAATCACAAGAATTGCGAGGGATCCCCAATGAGCCGACTTTCCCAGCTATAAACTACATGTGCCGATATTGACACATGTCTTCATGAAGCTACATGAGCTCCACTTAACACTCGTTCCCTTTCCCTAAGAACTTAGGGAAACACAGATTATGTCAACCTTAGCCTTTTGGAAATAATAATATAATATTATCCCTTTAGAGGTAAGTCCTTTAGCTTAGCCCCTATTCCTAGACACTTATCCCCTTCCCTTACCCTACCTATGGGAGCTTAGTCCCCCATAACTCTTTCTTCGTGGTCGGTCTACTCACAACAATGTAATTTTATTAATGATATGAACATTTACATATACAAAAATCAGGGTCATTGGCCTTAGCATCTGAGCTCTCCAGCCTAATAAACACATAAGTCTTCCAACTTATAAACACTTGGCTCACAAGCCTATAACATAATTAAAATTCAGCAGGGGCTCAACCTTGGGGTGTTACAATCCCCTCCCCTTATTTTTTCACTGTCCTCAGTGCAACTTATTTACACAACAACAAGAAGATTTCCAAAATCTTCAAAAAGATGTGGGTACTTTGCCCGCATAACATCTTCATGCTCCCATGTTGCATCCTCAGGATCATACCAGGTCCATCGAGACTTTACAAGCTTTATGACTTGATTTCAGATTTGTTTGCTCTTCCAGTCCAGTATGCACACATGCTGCACTTGCAAAGCGCTTTCTTGTTCCACCCGAATCACATTCCAATGAATCACATGATTATCATCAGGTATATACTTCTTGAGCAATGGTACATGAAATACATTATGAATAATCATGGATACAGACAATGCAAGCATATAAGCTACTGGTCCAATCCTTTCTAAAATTTCAAACGGTCCATATTATCTGGCTGCCAACTTGGAACAACTTCCCATCTTCAGGGAACTTCTGTTGGCTTTCACCTTAAGGAAAACATGATCACCCACTTTAAACTCCCTGTGGGTTCTGTTCTTATCCACATAGATTTTCTGCCTATCTTGGGCAGACTTCAAATTCCGTTTAATCTTCAACATTTTCTCTTCCATTTCCTTGAGAAACTCTAGCCCAACCAATGCCCTATCAGCTGGGTTGTCCCAACTTACTGGGGTGTTTCACTTTCTGCCATAAAGTGCTTCAAATGGGCTCATCTTCAGTGATGCTTGATACCCATTGTTGTAGGAAAATTATACCAAGTGTATATAATCTTCCCATTTAGATGGTTTGTCCATCACATACATCCTTAGCATATCCTTTATCAGTTGGTTCACCCTTTATATTTTCCCATCAGACTCAGGATGATAAGACATGCCGAAGTTCATATCTATTCCGAACCCTTTGAATAACCCTTTCCAAAACTTTGAGGTAAAATTTGGTTCTGTGTCAGACACAATTGTCTTGGGTATACCGTGAAATCGTGATACTTCCCTCATATAAATATAAACAACATTAGTTGCCTTGTGAGTAGTCTTCAATGGAATAAAATGGGCGGCCTTCATGAGTTTATCTACCACCACCATGATGGAATCATGTTGTTTGTTTGTTTTGGGTAATCCTATGATCAAATCCATTGTCACCACTTCCCACTTCCACTCAGGAATATGTAATGGCTGTAACAACCCATCTGGGTGTCTATGCTCAACCTTGATCCTTTGAAACTCCAAGCATTTAGATATGTATTCAAAAATCTCTCTCTTCATGCTTGGCCAACAATATTGGCTCTTGATTGCTAAAACTATTTTCTGATATCTTGGGTGTCCCACATAAGGTACATTATGCATTTCTTTTAAAATCGCACTCCTCAATTTAGGAGAATTGGGTACATAAACTCTGTTTCTGTACAAGAGAATTCCATCAATTCCCAATTCATAATCTCCATCTTTCTGCTACATTTTACCTTGCTGCAATTTAGTTACCAATTCCATGTACTGCAAATCAACTTTTGCAGCCTCATAAATTATTCCTTTAAGATCCGTCTGATACATGCCAATGGTTGTAGCATGTAGTTCATTCACTCTCCTGCTGAGTGCATCAACCACTTTGTTCTCCTTTCCTTTGATATGCTTGATATCAAAGTCATATTCACAGAGGAATTCCAACCATCTACTTTTCCTAGCATTCAAAGTAGGATGATCAAACAATTACCTCAGACTATTATGGTATGTCTTCAACTCAAACCTCTTTCCCATGAGTTAGTGCCTCCACTTCTTCAAATCATTCACTATGGTTGCCAACTCAAAATCAAGAGTGGCATAGAGCCTTTCATTCTCTTTCAATTTTTTAGACTCGAAACATATCACAAATCCTTTCTGAYTAAGGACTCCTCCTAGTCCTTCTTTGCATGCATCTGTGCAAACTACAAAATATTCATTCGRATCTRCGATATTTAGAATTGGATCACTGGTTAACAACTGCTTCAATTGCTAGAAGCTCTTTTCACATTCTTTTGTCCATTGAAACTTCTTCCCCTTCCTTTGCAAGGAAGTGATGGGGTGATCTATTCTCGAAAACCCTGCAATGAACCTTCTGTAGTAGCCAACTAGACCCATGAAGTATCTGACTTCTGTCACATTCTTAGGTGTTTTCCACCGTTTTATGGCCTCAATCTTTTTAGGGTCCACTGTTATCCCTTCTTCAGATATGATATGCCCCAAATAGTGAATTCTGTTTTGATAAAATGAACACTTTCTCAATTTGGCATACAACTGATGCTCTCTTAGCACTTGCAACACCATCCTCAAATGATGCTCATGCTCTTCTCTCGACTTGGAATATACAAGGATTTCATTCAAAAAGACAATGACAAACTTGTCTAAATATTCTCGGAAAACACCATTCATTAGGCACATGAAAACAACTGGTGCATTTGATAACCCAAATGGCACCACTGTGAACTCATAATGACCATACCTTGTCCTGAAGGCGGTCTTGTTGATGTATTCCTCTTTAATCCTGACATGATGGTATCCTGACCTGAGATCTATCTTCAAAAATATCCTTGCATCCTTCAACTGATCGAAGAGATCATCAATCCTTGGTAAGGGATACTTGTTCTTTATAGTTACTTTATTCAACTGTCTGAAATCAATGCACAATATTAATGTCCCATCTTTCTTCTTCACAAAAAAGACCGGGGAACCCCAAGGTGACACACTTGGGCATATATATGCCTTCTTCAGAAGTTCTTCCAACTACATTTGTAGCTCCTTCAGCTTTGGTGCACTCATTCTGTAAGGAGTTTTTGATACTAGAGCTGCTCCTGGCATTATATTTATAGAGAAATCAATATCTCTCTTTCGGGGTAGTCCTGGTACCTCGTTGAACACATATTCAAAATCTTCCAGGACTTCATGATCCTCTAGATTTGGCACCTTATCCTTAGGTGCTTCTTCCATATGGGCTGCAAATATTTGACACTCTTTTCTGTAACATTTCTTCAACTGAAATGCTGAAATTTCTCTGATGATCACTGCCCTAGGAATTCCTTGGACTATTATCTGATTTCCTTCCTCATCTAGGAAAGTGAATTCTTTGTTATGACAGTCTAAGATATCATGGTGTTGGTCCAACCAATCCATCCCAATTATACAATCATAGGAACCTAAAGGCAAGATGTTCAAATCTGCCCTTGTGCTCAGTCCATTCATGTCCATAAGACATGTCTTAACCATCTCATTAAATTTTATTTTGGCTCTGCTAGCCAACTGCACCAACCAAGATTTTCCATGCTTGCTTCTTGGCAAATGCAAACTTTCCACCATCTTAGGATCTATATAACTATGACTAGCTCCCGAATCAATTAAAATAGTAATATTTTGGTTGTGGATCATACCTTCCACTTCAATCATATGTGACTGATATTCTGCTTGCTTGTTTTCCATGGATGCATAGATCCCGGGCACACTTCTGCCCATGTCCTCCATTGTTTCACCTTGCTAAACATTGTGAACAACTCTCATTTTGTCAGTTCTTTGAGGACAATCCCTAAACATATGATCTCCTTTACAACCCCAACATTGAATAGGTGGCTGCCTTGGCCTTTGACCCCCTATCTCAATCGTTCCGGGTTCTCTAAAAGTTGGCTGTCCCTGAGGATTATTTTTGAAGAATGGTGGCTTATCTCCCTTCTTCCTCTAATATATCTTGAATTTCTTCTTGTCTTCCCAAGATTTTTGGAAAGTTGGCCTTTCTTTTTGCTGATCATATAGACACTTAGCTCGCCTTATGGTCTCCTCCAATGTTTTGGGATCATCATATTGTATTTTTTCATCGATGAATGATGACAAACCACTCAAATACCTCTGAATCTTAACTGTCTCATCCTTGATGAAAGAAACATACTTCATGAATTCTAAAATCATTCTCTCATATTCATCTATTGTCATACTCCCAAGATTGAGTTCAAAGAACTCTTTCATTTTCTTGTCATAGTATCTCTTAGTCAAGTATTTATTTTCGAAATACTTCTTGAATTCCCTCCAAGTAACATTTTTCTCTTTAATGTGTTGCACCTTTACAAGTTGATCCCACCACATGGATGCCTTTCCTTTGAGTTGATAGATGGAAATTCTTCCGTCTGCATGAGAAGAATAATTATGCAATTGAAAATACTTTCTCATGCCCAACAACCATGTCTCTGCATCTTCATCCTTCTTATACTCACCACCAAATGTAGGAGGTTTGATTTTGTTCATTTCCCCTCGTAGCTCATCCACCCTAGACCTCTTATGCTTCCTGACAGGGGATGGACTTGAGCTGTTGTGTGCTCTCTTATTGGAATGCCTTGGGGAGTGACAGTGATGTCTGCTAACACTTCTTGTTCTTCTTTTCTCATCAGGAGACCCGTGACTTCCTGATTTTCTTGAGCCACTCTCCTTATCCAATTTCTTTTCTATTATTTCCAGGTTCTGAATCAACTTCATGTTGAATTCTCCTTGTTGCTCACTGGCTCTCATAAGAGTTTTGTTATTTTCTCGGTGAATTTGGACCTATTTTTGAAAATTTTAAATAATTTTCATCATGCCCACGTATTTATCTATTTATTCTCCATGCCCATTAGAGTTTGTTCCTTCAACTCCTGAATGGACACCCATTCCTCTATATTCATTCTCTGAACTATAATCATCCTGTGCCTCCTCCATTTATCTGCACTATGTGACAATTCAGTTCGGTTCTAACAATTGTTATTTTTGCAAAATGTGTAGTCAACCAATTTTTTGTCAGGCTATTAGACTTAATAATTTTCCAGAATAACATAAGCCAATATGGTTCAACAAAATAATATCCGACTCCATTTCAGCGGGTCTTGGTCGATCAAGAACCTCTCAATCTTCTATCTTTAAGCCCAACTCTGTTCTGCAATAATTTTCGGGCGCTAGCCCCTTTTCTTCAGCCTTTAGTTCGCATGTGACCATGGCTGTGACCTAGTATTAATGATTTGGGCGCTTATCCAGAGCCTTGAAACTTCAGCTTCGGAGCTTCAGAGGTTTCCCTTTTTTCGCACGTCCCAAACATAACAGGATAACGAACTGGAAAATGCGTGAAGAACGATGGATCTACAATCCACATTCCTTGCTTAGATCTAAGGTGGATCAAAGCTTTGGGGAATCTGAGCTTCGATAGTTTCCAAAGCACTTCCCAACAAATCTCCAAATACTTCCACGTCACCCCCAGTGACGTCATTACATCACGTTACTTTGGCGCTACGAAACTTCAGAAATTTCTTCCTTCCATTCCATCATGAACCATTTCTTCCGGAGTTTCAAGTCTCTGGAATTCACTATCTTGTGCCATGCATCCACTGTGACTAGCAGGGGCCCCACCATCCATGCTCAAGAGAATGGCCACATGGAGAAATATTATAAGCGGACACGTGGCCCAATCATACGGGTGACACGTGTCACGTTCTAACCAGAATTTCAATCATCCAAAGGTTCTTAACTCACTGACGCGTGGCACACATTCCATGTGTCCACGTCATTTCGAGTGACATTAGCAAGCCACGTCACTTCGAAACTTTGGGCCTCGACAGTTTTTACACTTGCACAACCCAATTCTCTCGAATCTCAAACTCCCAAACTTCCTTACCTTCTGGGGTCCACATAGTACAGATGTCAACATCAAGGTGGTGGCACGTGGCATGTCTAGGAAGGGTCCACATCACTATTGGCGATGTCATCCTGCCACGCCACTTCTTCTCTTTTTCTTCGGGACTTTGGGCTTCGATGGTTTGCTCATCAACACACTCCAATTCTCCCAAACATTGAACTCCTGAATCAAGCTGATCCGTCCTTGATCAAATCCAATGGTGAGCACTCCCCCCGTATCTATGGTGTAGATTCTCTTTGGGACTTCAAAACTTTGGGCTTCATCCCCTCTTTCTCTTATAACCCATAACTTTCGCTGAAGTCGCGAAGTCTGCATGACTTGGAGATTAACCTTCATGCACTTTTCTCCAGATCTGATGGTTCTGAAGGATCCTCCTTCTCTCGAACAACTCCTATGACCCAATCAACACAGATGTTATGGTTTCTTTCTCTGTGGCCATTTGTTAAATTGTTACACCTCCTATGCTTCCTAACACATTCCAAGTGTTCTCTCCACGACCTTCTGGCATTCTATACATCAAAATTCTCTGGACTTTTTACTCTGAATTTTGCATTCGTGGCCCATCCAAGTTCCATGTAGAAACCATGGGCTCTAAACTTGAATTTTTTCCATTTCAACAACAATTATTTTCCGAAACTTTTGCTTCAACTTCCACTAACATGGAACATCCAGGCTCAATGTTGAAACCATGGCTCTGATACCAATTTGTAACACCCCCGACCACCCAGGCCGGGCCATGCTACTTCTAAATAATGCTCTGGTACCAATTTCTAACACCCCTTGCCACCCAAGTCGAGCCATGCTACATCTGAATAACACTATGATATCAATTTGTAACACCCCCGACCACCCAGGCCAGGCCATGCTACTCCTAAATAATGCTCTGATACTAATTTGTGACATCCCTGGCCTTAAACCAACATGCCAGACCATGCCACCGAATAAATTTCATGATATGATACCATATATATTTATATACATATATATCTAATGCAATTTAAACAGTTATAACACTCTGTTCATACACTTATTCATTTAGAAACATCATTAAACATACATACAATATATGCAGATAATTCTAATAACATTACAACTTGTTTTCAAGATACACATCATACAAAGAACAAAGATTTAGTACTTATATTTTAACAAATGACCACCAACTGCGTGCAGACCTCCCAAAAACCTCCCAGTCTTAGACCACACTGCTCATCACGCTCAGCAGTGGGTCACCCTTGAGCTAGGACTAAAATCCATCGGGCAAGGGATTCCTAGGCTTGGAAAGGAAAAAAAGAAAGTCACACAGATCAACAGGAAGGATTCTCTCCCAGGAGCCAGCTCATACTAACAACCTACAACCTCTCATTCCCCACATGCATGTCCCACCCCATGAAGTGTGCCCCTTCTTTGCTCAACATTCCTTTGACAACCCCACTTCCCTTCTAGAGCTTTAGCAACAGGCTGGACAAGATTTCTCAGAGCACTATAGCTGTCGTTGGTCTCCCTCTGGGAAAATCGCTTCCCCAACAACCTCTCTCACCTGTAGAGAGTTGCTTATAGGCCTGACAAACTGCTCAATCAGTCTAGCTCCTGAGTCAATTCAAGTAAGGGTTATGGAAACAAAAATCACGGTATAGAACAGATGATGGGAACAAGCCACACTCAGTCAAGGAACTGCGTTGGCAGAAAAAACAAAAAACGTTAAGGCACAATATGGGCTCAGGCAAAGTACAAGTCCACTGTGCTTCACAGGAAATGTACAGGGTAGCACAAAGTGCCTACCAGTTCCAGAGGTGCATGAATGATGTAGAGGTCGATGATGAAGGCCATGGATCAATGCATGAATCGATGGGTATGGCAGACTTGTGATAGTCATGAGAATCACGAGAATGGTGAGGGACCCCCAACGAGTTGACTTTCCCAGCTATAAACTACATGCGCCCAGGTTGACACATGTCTTTCTGAAGCTGCATGAACTCCACTTAACACTCGTTCCCTTTCCCCAAGAACTTAGGACAACACATATTATGTCAACCTTATCCTTTTCGAAATAATAATATAATATTATCCTTTTAGAGGTAAGCCCTCTAGCTTAGACCCTATTCCTAGACACTTAGCCCCTTCCCTTACCTTTCCTAGTGGAGCTTAGTACCCCATAACTCTTTATTTGTGGTCGGTGTACATGCAATGATGTCATTTTATTAATGATATGAGTGTCTACATATACAAAAATCAGGGTCATTGGCCTTAGCATCTGGGATCTCCAGCTTAATAAACACATAAGTCTTCCAACATATAAACACTTGGCTCACCGACCTATAAACATAATTACAATTCGACAGGGGATCGACCTTGGGGTGTTACAGTGTGATAAATGTTGTCTTTTCCCTATCTTCCTCAGCCACCAAGACTTGGTTATATCCAGAAAAACCATCCAACACAGACATGTAGGCTGATCCAGTAACTTGTTGGAGAAGGAACTCCATATTAGGCAAGGGAAAGCTATCCTTTATGATTTCTTTGTTAAGGTCTCTGAAGTCAAAACACATCCAGATATCCCTGGTCTTTTTTCTTACAATCACTAGATTTGAAATCCATTCTGAATGTCTAATGGGATAAATTATCCCTGCCTTTTTCAATTTCTTCAGTTCAATCTTTACCATGGGTTTCAGTTTGGGATTCATCATCCTTAGTTTTTTCTTTACTGGATTTGCTTCTTCCCTCAAAGGAATGATATCCTGGAATATAGATTTATCATAAGATTTCAAATCATCATAGGTCCAAGTGAACACATCAATATATTCCTTGAATAAGGAAACATATTGGTCAACCTCTTCAATGGTGTAATCAACTCCCAAGTTGACATATTTCGGGGAAATGTCAGTTCCAATATTGAGTTTTCTCATTTCTTGCACTTTTCAAACTGAAACTTCTTCAAGGATATTCTTAGAATGATTGTCTTTCCTAAACAAAGATTCATCTTGTATATAATCTTTGGGGACAACAAACGAGCGAACGTCTTCTTCATCACCATCGTTTAACAAAAAAAATCCAAGTTGTTCATAGTTCTCAAATACTTAAAAGTACTCAATGTTATCAGGCACATACGGTCGAAAATCTCTTTCTACCTGGAAAGCCATTTTGCTTTACACATCGTATGGGTTTGACAATGAGGCCGCCAAGGCTAGTGAATCAGCCTTGTGATTCTTGTTCCTTGGAATGAAATAAATGTTGAAGGTATTGCAAGATTCCATCAACTTGTTAACTCTTTTGAAATATAACTTAAGTCTTTACTTTTTGATTTTATACCTCTGGGTAACCTGAATGATGACCAACTCCGAGTCTCCAGTTACAATGAGATGTTCTATTTTCATTTCCTATGAAAGGATAATCCTTTGTATCAAAGCTTCATATTTTGCCTCATTATTTGTGCATGAAAACTCCATTCTTACAACATGGGGATGCATAATATTACTTGGAATCAAAAGAACAATTCCAAATCTATTCCCAAATTTTGAATAGGCTCCGTCGAATGACATCCTCTAGTAGCCTTCAAACAAACACTCTTGATTCCCCACGCCTTGAAATTGCTCTAGGTTTTCACTATGCTCCATGTCTAGAATAACATAGTTTCCAATCCCAACATCTATATATTATTCCATCAATTCATTGTCCTTCTTCTTGAAAGAACAAGGTTTTCTAGGTTCACGGGGCACTTTAATCATCACTCCCTCTTTGCATGGTAGCATCATACAACTTTCGTCGTTCATTATATATCCATCAATCATGAATGTCCAATCTCTTCCCAACACAACTCCATATGCTGGAGGAAGTTCTACCACAATAATATTGAAATCTGTAATGATATGGGGGGCTGTTGTAATCCAAGCATAAAAGTCCTTGATTTCTCCGTACACTGGCACTTTTCTAGAATCAATCGCATATATTCTTTCACCAATTTCATAATACTTAGTGCACCTCATGCCCAATGCCTCCATGACCATAAGTGGCATTATATTATTTGTCACGCCAGTTTCAACTAAGCATTTATGGAGTGCAACATCATGATTTTCAATTGAAATATAGAAGGGAAAATTTTTACCTCTCATCTTGGCAGTTGATGGGCTCTGGCATTCTTTTGGATTGGTAATGGCAACTTCATCTCTTTCAGATGGATCATCCAACATCTTCAAAATATTCTGTCTTTGATGGGGAATCTTCACCACTTCCGTAAAGGGAAAAGTTATCCTCAATTTACTTAGGTCCTCCATGACATTATATGTCATTTGAGTGGAGTTTGACACCAAGTGTTTCCTTTTGGTTCCATTTCCATCCATCACTTTCTCATTTGACACTTTTTCATTTGTTTTTTTTTTTCCTTTTATTTTTGTTTTTCCTTGTCAGAGTTGCCTTTATTTTTTGGTCTATTTACAAATCCTCTTGTCTAGGTGATGTTTTCTTGCGAGTTGGAATCATTTTCTCCCTCTCCAAATATATACATGGACGTCTCACATCCTTTCATATGCACAGTTTCATAGCTTTCATCAGGTGAGTAATAATTTTCTTGCTCAATTAATTTCTCGTTATAGACATCATCCAGAACAATCGCATTTGGAGTAGGTTGTCTGGAAACCCTTGGTCTTTGTGGGTTATTCATGTTCTCAAGACTCACTCTATTTTCTGGGGGAGGGTTCCTCCTTTTCTCTGGGATTGGAATTCTTGGATTTGGCATGTAATTATCTACCCTTCTTAGTTTGGTTATATCGTTCTGCATGTGTTTGATGGTTCTATTCATCTGTGCAATTTCAATTCTTTGCTTAGTTTTCTGTGCCACCACAGGGTCTACCTTCACGTTAGGTATGGTTCCCTTGAAAAATTCTCCTCCTGCCATTTGATTCTGAGCCACTTGAGGCTTGAATTCTTCATTCTTTCTTGAAATGGAATCTCCTTGGTTATCAATACTTATTCCTCCTAGCTTCCTTTGTACTCTTCCCAGTATAATATCGGGGTCAACACCCGTTTCAATCATAATTTCTTCCATCTCATTAACTTTAGTCATTGCCTCCTCCAAAGTATCCATTTGAGATGTTCTAATGGCATATTTTACATTTGGGGGCATTGCATTATTATAAAAACTGAGAATGATGGGTCATTTGGTCTTTTATCTTCTAGAATTCTACTCAAGGTTTTATTGAACCTGAGATTAAAATATTGTATCCTTTCGTTCTTCCTCAATCCAATCCATGTGAAATCGGTGAGGAGGGTATGGTAAGAAATTGGAGGGGAAAACATAGTCAACAACATACCTTCGAGGTCATTAAATGAGCGAATGAATCTACTGGGAAATGTTCTATACCATTCATATTCTCTTCTTGATAAGGTTTGCAGAAACAACCTTACCATGACATTGTCATGCTCAACACGGTGAAAATCACAAACATCAAGAAATAAGTGCAGATGCCTCTTTGCATCGATTGCTCCATCTCTAGAAAATTCCTTTAAGGTGCCCTTAGGCAGAATACAGAGCTCATTTTGCTCACCTATAAGATTAAGAGGGGAATCTCTTACCCTCCTTCGATTTTCAAATCCTCTATTCCCTTGATTTCTCGCAACATCTCTTCCACCTCCTTGTCTCTACTCATGATCCTCTCCTTGGGGTTGTTCGTCTCTTGCTACCATGTCTGGAGAGATTCGAGGAATATGATTTTCACTTCTAAAAATAAAGAGTTGCTTTCTTTTACTTTTGGTAATGGGTCCCTTGTATTCATCCAACTTCAATTATGACCTTGTTCTTGTGCTGCTCTAGCTAGCTTTTATTTCTTCGGTCTTGTCGTTCCTCTCTCCTCTGTCTCTGGAGGATTTCTCTTTCTTCTTCTTGGACCAAGGTTTTCCATGACCTTTCTAAATATTCACGAGTCTCGATGGTTGATATTACTAAGTTGTATAACCAATGTTAAATGATTTGATAGTTGTTCAATCCAATTTCCAGGTGGGGCTAATCAGCCTGGGGAAAAGTCATATATTCTTTTGAAAACGCTAGACCAGGTTCCAAATTTCAGTTCATTCCCCACTATGGTCACCAAAACCATTGACGCTTGAATCCGTTAGGACTGAAACGACAACCTCACGAGGATGTAAATCCCCCTGCATTTTTATAGAGGTGGCACTCCTCTTTAGATTTTCTTGAGATTTTTGAATGTTTAAAATGTGGGACTTGACAGAAGTCCGTCAGAGTATTTCAAAGCAATGTAAATATGTCAAGTAAATAAAATAATTTTTTTTGTTTGTCTTTTTTAAATAAAGTTCCTAAGAGAGGACCAGGAATCACACACATCACATATTTAAAGTAAGTAAATTTTTTTTCCTCACATCCATCATAGTTTTAAGTTAAAGATTCTGATCACATAAAAACAAAAGAAGATGATCTTAATACACAAGAGAACTTTAACATAGTGGATACATGGGAAACTCAAATAAAGATAATGATAGATCAACCTAAAATACTTTATATTCTGAAAACAACGTTACAAAGTACAATCGAGATTGTTCCCAAAGTAGTTCTCTTGAAATTTCCAAAAAATATATAATGTGTTACATATTCTTGAAAATGCAAATGCCTTTGTCTTAAAGACTAGGGTTGGGGCTCCCGTGGACCATTAGGAAAATAAATACAAGAAATAAGATTTTAGAAAGAGGACAGTGGGTGGTGGAAGGATCAACAAGACCTGGTAATAAGAAAAAATGAGTTATAAGTCGTCGGTTAAACCTTTCTAGTGAAAGAGGTGGAATCACTGGATGAAGGAATTGATAAAGAAAAGAAGAATGTGATCAACGTAAAGTTACCATGATGTTCTCTCGTGTGTTCATTTGCTCATTGATGTCCTTTTATTGTTTTCATCAATGGTTACAAGAACCGTCTAAACTTCTTCTTGTCCTTCATTTTTCAGTTTATCGATAGGCTTCTTGAACCATTCCTTGATGTAACCTTTCATAGGTGCCACATTGATTTCATGTCGGATTTTAATATTGAACAACTCACCTTCCAAGTCTCAGAGATTAATTGAAATTCCATGTAGTACTTCTTCAATATTCTGATTTTTTATGGAGTAATCCACTAGCCATTTATCTATGGCATTCTCATCATATACAATTATGCCATATCATTTTTCCATTGACAATCCTTTTAAAAATCTCAACCTGCTCATTGAACTGTTGTTTTGTTAGGAACAACGACTTGAGGATCAACTTGGGATCTTGGACTTCGTTAGTGATTCTATCTAGGTCCACCTCCATGAGCCTTTTGAATAAATCTTCTCTCCTTGTTATGGCTTGGATGCACGCATGAACGATGATGTTCAGGTTCTTTATTTTTTCTTTCCAGTAGGAATTCAACTGCTTGATCCGACTTGGAGAGGGAAGGTCTTCCTCTCTTCTCTTTAGCTCTGACATGTTGGTAACTTTAATATCAAAGGGTACCACGACATCAAGGTAGAAACCTTCTTTGTTTCTTAGGTCGTCTGTAGATACTCAAGGAAGGCATGCGCCCTCGAGCCAAAATAAACAATGCTCTTTGAAATTTCCCAAGATTCTATAATTAGTGCCATTATTGTTATTCTCCATATAGCTCCTGGATGATGTGAGTAAGCTTGAGGATCCTTTTATTTTGGCTATAGGCGTGGCGGGTCCGACAATTTCCAAAGGGCTAGCAAGAAATGGATGAGGCATCAAAGTATCTTTTAGTTTCTTAATCCTTTCCTTTAACTTTGTATTTTCTTCTTCGAGATTTCCAATGGAATTGTCCAATGAATCACCGATGGCTCTATGGATTCTATATACCTGGGAAGGCCGCATATTCTTTAGGTTAACCTCTGAACGAGATTTTCCCTTTTTATTCTTCGCATCACTCTTCTCAATAATCAATTTTTTAGATTCGATGTCAAAGAAAACACTCTGAAATACAAATGATTCTTCTTCATCAAATATCTCATTCTCAACAATTTCCAATGACTGGTTCGGGTGGGCCGCACCTCCCGACTGGACAATGTTAGGAAACATCTTTTCAATGTCATCTTAGAGCTCCATATCCTCAAGGGAGAATCTATTGATGTCACTTTTGACGCGATTCTCTTCTTCCTCTTGCACAATATTCTTCCTCTTCTTCCTAAGAGGAAGTTTATGTGAGCTTTCAAGTTTTCCTGGAGGGTTTTTTTTATCTCCTCCTCTGCCTAAACTATTGTTGGTTACCTTCTTAGGTGGGTGGTCCACTGGAGCACTTATCCAAGGTGTTGTAGAGTTAGGATTGATAGTTGGGGTCTGGGCACTCTTCTCATTGGGGATTTTCCCTCTATGTTTATACAATTCATTTATACTAAGTATTGTCTCTAAGTCACCAACAATGTGGGTAGGATTTCCCATGTTATTATCTTCTTCTTCTCTTAGAACTGTATGGATAAATGAATTGCTAAAACCCACTGTTAACATATGTTCCACAAATATTCCATTAGGGTCAAACCCTCTAATATTTTCAACGTACTTGCAATTCAAGTTGTGGAAGTGGTTAGAGAATTCATCAATTTTCTTCATATTTCTGAATACAAAATCCCCAACTTTCCAAGTAAAAGGTATAAATTGATTTTTTCATTTTTCATGAAAAAAGTGTAGCCAAAAGTTATATTTCCTTGCACCTTCTATGACAAACATTCTGTCATATATATGGCATGGAAGAAAGGAAGGATTTTCCTTAGAACCAAAAATCCTGATGACATTGTAGTTTTCCATTTGCTCCAAAGTCCCCTTTCTATCTAGGAGTTTACTGGCCTGAGCGAATATCCTTGGGGTGTCTTTTTCAAATAGAAATTCTTTAAGGACCGAAAAAAAGTCATTGAAAATTTCATAAAAATGCAAGGAAGCTTTGTGCCTCCATAAAGCTTGGTACCAATAGGTCACAGGGTTTAATTCACAATTCACATTCTTGCATATAGACACATTAGGAAATCAACAACAATACGCTATCACAAAAATAAAATAAGAAGACATAAATAATTTCTTATCCTTTTTATACTGAGACAATTGGGAAGAGAAATCAATGGAAATGGTCTGCTCCTTGATGGTAAAATATAAGATGTAAAGAATCATACGAGAAATGCTAGCAGTGTTTTCTTGGCCCGTAACTCTGGTAAATAACCAGGAAATTTCCTGAAATGGGTTTTTGAACAAGCTGACCTGCAGTATGGTAATAACCTCAGGGATGGTAGCGAGATTCTCTAAGAATTTTGGTAAGAGATCCAGGCCTTTGTCGTGTTTTTTCAAAAAGTCTTTGCAATCTTCATCTTTGAAGGTGAGCGTTGGCTCTGAGAGTCTCACCATCTTATGGAATAGTTGAGGCGAAAGGGAGAATGGTATTGGAGTTGAATCATCTGCTGGTTTGGTATATACTTCTCAGTGCACTAGGAAGCTAACTCCTTGCAATCAAAAACTTCATGAACGTAGCTTGCTCGAGCAATTCCAGACGTCCAAATTACTTCCTTCTAAGCAGAAGGGGATGAATAATAAGAGTATGCTCTAGACCACTTAAAGTTTTGGTATTCTTGTCCAAAAATGTTCAAAGTATCTTTGCAGAACTGTTGTCAAGCTTCTATTTCCATAAGTTGAAGGGAGCGTTCTTTCGATCCAGATAATATTTGGAATGAGCCCTTGAGAGATATAATATGATCTTCCAAAAATCATGCTTTAATGCGGTTTAATGAGAAACCTCCTCAAGCCCTTCACCTATTAATGAAAATATTTACGAGACCTGCATAATGAATTATTATCATTAAACCATACTAAATGTGCATTGGGAAAAGAGTGAAGGTGGTGGGGACGGACAGGAGCAAAATAGGATTTGAGACTTTTGTGAACCCACCAACCCAGGAACTCGCGAATGTAGAAGGTCGAAAATTGGCTAAGTGTTGTGATGCGGTCAGACGGACTCAACATAGGAAAAATGAGATACTTGGAAGCTCGGGGAGTCCATGGGTCAAAATGTAGATCACTGATCTTTTGGATGCAAAATGTATATCACGAAACATGTGATATGAGAATTTGACCCCGCCAACCTGGGAACCCGCGATTGTAGAAATAGCTAAGTATGGGATAATGTGGTGGCCGATCAGACTCAATATGTGAGAGTGTGGATTGGATATGAGGATTCACGAGTCTGCCAACCTGGGAACCCACAAACCCACCGTTTTGAAAAAATGACTAAGTATAAAAACTAGAAAGGGAGAAAAGGAGGGAAAAAAGGAAAAGGGGAAATTGGGTAAGTATATAAGAGGGAAAAGAAAGGGAGAAAAGAAGTTGGGAAAATAGAAAAGGGGAGGGAAATTTTGGAAGCGGGAATTGATCTCAACAGTTCTTCACCCATGTCAACAACATTGGGTTATTAGTATTGTTAGCCTTTCAAAGGAACAACATTCCTATGGGAAGACAAATACAAAGATTACAAATTATTTCATCTAATATTGTTAACCTCTTTCATGAAAGAGTTTTAGTGTATCACACGAAAATAAATTTTGATGTGGTGCGATAAATTTTTTGTCACAGAGATAGAAAATTTGGCGTGGTGCGACATATCACATGAAAAGTATTTTTTGGTATGATACACCGCGAAGGAGAATTTTTTTGGCCCATGCGACATGTCACACTAACAAAAACTTTGGCGCGATACGATAACGAGAAGTTGTCACAAAAGGTAGAAATTCATGGAAGTGCTATATATTATGTGAAAAAATATTTTGTGTGAAACACCGCAAAGGAGAGAAACTATAGTTTGTGCAATATGTCATGCAAGTGGAAAATTTTGGTCCATGTGATACATCATAGGAGAGAAAAAAAATCCTTGCGATGTGTCAGGAGAAAGAAATCTTTAAGTCACGTGGTATGTTGCACGAAAAGAATCATTCCAAGGATGTGATGAAGAAGGGGATGCAAAATAATTCACTTTGAACTTTCCCTTTGTCACAATTGAGACAATTTTGGAATGATTCAATATGTTGTGCTAAAGTTAATTGCGGAGTGATACGTGGTATGTTGCAGTCAAACACATTTTAAGTGCAACATGCCACAAGGAAACATATTTTTTTGAGATGCGAAATTGTACAAGTTTTGGAAGAATTTATAAAAGGTAAAATAACTTGTTCAAAGGATGAAAAAAAAATATAAAATCACACTTTGGGGGTCCTAGTGAGTTTCAAAGGAAAAGAACTAGGACAAGATCAATGAACAAAAATTTCAAGGTAAATGAAGACATTGTACAATAAAGTCCATGAAGGTCAAGAAATATCCAAAATAAAAGGAGGGGCCCCGTGCTATTTTTTCCTCCATCAAATGCTGAATTTGAAAATAATATGGGGGGTTGTTGCTAGCTCAAAAAAACCAAAGTAGAGGCCAATCAATTATATATTTGGTTGATATATTTTTTTAAATGGTGAGCCTATGGAGTCCAAGAAGGAACCAAGGAAAGGAGCCACAAGCCAAGTTGGATATGAGAGAATCTAATGGAGAAAGTTAATAGAAGTATCACAACTATTGAGGGTATTTGTTATGGATAATAAGAGATCCTTGAGGAGAGGTAGACATTGAATCGGTTGATGGAATTGCTAGAAATTGTAAATGTCACCCTGTGTATTGTGGAGAGACACATTGAGAAGGAAAAATTGCATATGATAGGCAATTAATAGTAAAGCAAATTATGAGAAAACAAGGAGTTCTAAGAATTTGTAAACATGTCCTTATGGAGATGGAATCCTAGAGTCATGCAAGATTTCATGAGTAAACACTTCTTAGTTGATATATTTGAGACTAAATAATAAATTGGAGTTTGTTCCTATGAGGGTTCTCCTTAAAAAAAATTATTGTATCATGTACAAAAATTCTGTGTACACTTATTTATTTTTCTTATTCTATTAAAAGCTTAATGTAGAAAGGAATCGAGGAGAAAATAATCACACAAGGAATTATTTTTTTATTGTAACTGAAACCTAATTTAAGTGCCAATGGGAAGATTTTGACTCACCCAATAGCTTATAGATCACCAACTTGTAGGTAATTTTCTCCACTTTAACCTTAATGGTCTCCTTTCCAAAACTACTTGTAAAAAGAATCATTCAAATGAAAACAAACACATTCAAATTGAACACAAATTTTCAATATTGGGTAGTACCAAAATTCTATAAGGATTTATTGCACCAAAAAAAGTGAGACTCACTCTACATTGGTGGAAGAGGTGTTGTCACATCCCTCCTGTTATAACAAGATTTGCCTCACCCTATGCAAATTTGCTCAGAAGGCCTTTTTCCATTTCCCTATGTAGACTTAAAGTCCCTTTTTGCAAATCCCAGAGCTAAAAATAATATTTTTCCACATTTATGCGCCCTAACTATTATACAACATGCGTATATGCAGGTTGCACCATTACAACTCGCATACATTGGGTTTTGTGTCCAAAATTAAAAAATAGTGTCGGGTTTCCATTTCACATCACAAGATCAATTATCCTTGACCTTCCATACTGGAAACGTTTTGACTCGGCCCTTCAGTTTCACTTGAAGGCTATAAATGGAACATATCCAAGATGTGGAAAAGAGGATAAGAATTCAACTTTGAGAGAAAATTTACTGTGGAGAAATTATTCACTTCATATTGAGTCTACATCCCTTTGTACTTTTAAGTATGAACATAGTGTTCAACCACCAAGCTCTTCCCTACTTGATTGAGAACCTCATTGTATCTCTTATATGAGCTTGCCTTTGGTGGAAGATTGAAGTGGTGGAGGCCCAACTGGAAGAGGCTTAGTTTCTCGATTCAGAACCGTGCTGACATGAAAGTTTGTAATTCATTCACTTATGCTGATTACATTTTAATAGAAATACTCTTTTCTCGTCCAATTAATATCTTGCAAATATTCGAATTGTTATACCATGGGAATATTTGTTATGAATGTGGATGGATTATGCTATTGAATGTGATAACTTTATATATTATCACCATATGCTTGCGTTTCTTGGTTGTTGAGGACAAGTTGCAGGTGTATTTCTTTGAGTCAAGTGCTCAATGATGGACTTCATCGAACGTCTGGACGAGGTAGGCTCTTCATCTTGTCTTGTTAGCATATTTGTTTATATAACACACCTGGGATTAGATTTTATTTATGCAGTCATTTCCTTCTGTTGTGGTTTACCTCATGCCATAGAGAAATTTTCCTCGTAATATAATTGGCGACCATACTGGGGATAAAATCTTCTTTTCTAGCTTTGGAGTGTTTTTTCTCCTTTGATTGCTCTCATTTATATTGAGTTTCTTATCATCTGATTTCTTGACATCCTATGTTCATTTTGAGTCTGAGTTTCTTAGCCTTATCCTTAGCCTGTCAGTGTTTTAACACATATACGCAGGTTTTTACCTGACAGTCGCGTACATACGCGTGTTGTCCTTCTACAAGAGGCATATATATGTGGTTTTCTCCTGAACAATCATGTACATCATACTTTTTTTCTTGGTTGTTGAGTTTGATGTTTGCTGAGTCTTCTTGGGTCTCTATTATGACTGTTAAGTTCCTGCGGAATGATATGAAACATTTCTTTAGTTGAATTTCCAGGTGGTGCCTTTCTCATCATCCTTTTCATTGATTGTCCTTGCATCTTGGGATGAGTGTTTTATTCTTGATATCCTACTTGGTTTGTCTCTGCTTACATACAAAAGAATCTTTATATCAAGTTGTTGTTCAGTCCTTGCATTTTCATTCTTTTATATTGAAAATACAAAAATATTAAGCATTTTGCATTGTTGGCATTTGGTATTTTGGGTCCTTATCATTGATCTTAGCACATGTATAAAAAGATTGCATCTTATTTGGAATTGCAGAACTAAATTGAAAATCGCATTTTGAAAAGCTTATCATTTATTGGGAATTGAAGTTAGGACTTTAAATTTTATTCATATTCATTTGTTTTACTTGCTGAGTCATAACATCATTAGTTTCATGACCACACCCTTTTTGAGTAAGAAAGGCCACTAAAAACAACGCTGATAATTTAAAATTGATTAGAAGCAATTTTATTTTCTAGGGTGCACAAACTAGCTTATGATTTAGATCCTTGGAATGGGATTTTGTGAGTAAACTTCTCCAAGGCTATTAAATCAACATATGCCACTACTACATATTGAAAAATTTGCGACAACTACTTGCGACAAAAGTGCCCTTTCATTGCAAAATTCAAGAGAAAAAGTTCAATTTTTCAATTTTATTATAAATCCATCCCGTATTCATCGCTCTCTCGATGGAATCAAACATTTGTCTCTCTTTCAACGATCATGAATATAGTGGATGATCGTCTCTCTTGCGATGAACTTGTGAATTCGTCGCAAGAGCGACGATATATTAACCGTTATACTCTTTGACAAAGTCAAAATTGATTTGGTCAACTTTCGTCGCAAGAACGACGATATGACCATTATAATCTTGACAAAGTCAACATTGATTTGGTCAGTGTTTGTCGCTATTGCGACAAAAAAATATCTATAAATATTTTACGAATTAGAGATGTTGTGACAATCTTGCTATAACAACGACGGTTCAAAAAGGGTATTTTTGTGCAGAAGTTGTGCAGAAGAATGTTGCAAAATATTAGAGGTGGGAAAAAAAGTAAAGCGGGTGAAAAGGGTGATGGTAGATGTTATTTCCCTTGCAAAAAATGTTGCCTCATATGTCCCGTAATAATTTTAATAGAAACAACTACAAAACATTGTAGGCAATATGGGCACATTGATGGCAGATCGAATGAATATCGTCCCATGGTAATTAGCTATATATTCATTATCTGTTTTTATATTGTCAATTTTATATAAAATTATATATATGTATATATATTGTTTGAATAATTGTTATAGTACACACTAATTTTGCATGATTTTTTGTAATTATAAAGTTAGAGTTTCCGTCTAACTTTCCGCAGAATATTGCACCAAGTAGTAGTAGAAATGATGTTGCAAGTTGAGGAACATGATCAAGAAAATGAGGATATCATGGAAGAAGATGATGGGACAAATCAAATGATCCAAGATTTGTTTTCTCAGCCGGATGAGGATGGGGACAATGATGGTATTTATGATGAACCTCTATTAGAAAAGGAAAATAAATGACTTTATGAAGGATCAAGAGCAAATATTCTCTCTGCTACATTGCTGCTATTGAACTTAAAGGTTATGAATAATTTGTCGAACACTTGTATGACACCGATCCTAAGGTATGTAATATATTTCATCTCATATTATACATAAATGTTGATTTTTTTTCTATTTGTTTTTAGTGTTAATTGATGTGTAAAATAAGAATGCAATTTTTACGATTAATATTCTTTACATTAACTAGTTATTTTTTATGTTGTAGATTGTTAGGTGAATTTTTGTTACCATCGTCAAATATTTTACCTCGCACATATCGAGGTTTGCATGCTATTATGAAAGACATTGGAATGGATTATCAAACTATAGATGCATGTCCTAATGATCATATTATATATTATGGACAACATGATTCGAAAACAGAATGCTCGCAATGTCTTATCAGTAGATATTGAACCGATCAAGTAACAAAAAGGGTGCCTCGAAAGGTTCTTCGTCATATTCCCATAATTCTAAGTTTTCAACGATTGTTCAGGTGTGAAAGCATAGCACAATTTATGGATTACCATGCATGTAACAGAAGTGGAGATTGTGTTCTTCGAATATCTGCCGATGGTTATGCATTTAGGGATATTGAGGAAAAATGGGCAGATTTCAAAGATGAACCTCGTAATGTTAGGCTTTCATTGGCAACTGACGGTGTTAATCCATTCAGAGATCTTAGGTCTATTTACTTAGTGTGGCCTATTTTTGTTATCAACAATAGCATTCCTCCTTGGATGTCAATAAAGAGGGAGCACATAATGTTGACAATGATTCTTCCAGGTATTTGTTTACATTAATTTTTTGAATCTAACATTTTTATTTGTTTCATTTTTTGCATAATATCTTTTGTTTATTTATTTACTTATATATACATGATATCATGGTTATAGTAATTATGTGTAATTTCAAACAATTAGGTAAGTACCAGGCTAAATATATGAATGTATATATCGAGCCTCTTATTGATGAGCTACTAAAGTTATGGGCTGGCATCACTATGTATGACATCTGTTAACCAATCAGGGAGAAGAAATTTAAATTCCGTGGAATAGTTTTATGGACAATTCATGATGCCCCAGGACTAACACATTTTTTTGGTATGTAGCATTCTAATATTGCTCTTTAATACTATATAATTTTTTAATGACATCATGTTGCATGTTTAATTTTTAAATAATCTCATCGTATAATTGACATTAATCCATTTGTTGTAGGTCTTCAAACAAAGGGTAAATTTGCATGTCCAGTTTGTGGTCCTAAGATGAAGTATCGACATTCAAAAAGTTTAGGAAAGGTGGTGTTTGCTGAGTATAGGCACATCCTCCCTAAGAACCATAGGTATCGTACTACTGAAAAACATCTCTTCAATGGGAAAGAAGAGATTGGTTTAAAACCATGAAGAATGACACCTCACCTATGGAGGTTGGAATATAATAGAAATTGTCAAGGTACTCAATTTGTTTATGTATAGTATATGATCATGTAATCTTTTGAATGTTTATTTTAATCATTGAATTTATTTTACCGTATTTGATAATTATTTTTGTGATTTCTTTTATGCTTCATGAAGGCTGCCATCATGAAGGTATTAATAATGGGCTTCCACGAGGAATGA